>JAKSZT010054170.1:4628579-4699620 GCA_026826555.1 Tolypeutes matacus | reverse complement strand
CCCCCCCCCCCCCCGTTTTTGCTGTTTCTGTGTCCATTCACTGGGCAACTGTGTCCATTTCTTGCCCTCTCTTCTCATCCTGTCTTCACTGGGATTTGATCCTCAGGATCTCTGATGTGGGAGAGAGGTGTCCTACCGCCTGTGCCACCTTAGTTCCTGGTTTTTCGGTGCTTCTCGTCTTGGCTCTCCCTTGTGTCACTCTCCTGTTACATCATCATCTTGCTGCGTGGCTCATGGGGCCTGATGGCGCACCTGTGCATGGGGCCTGGTGGCCCACATGCCTTCTATATTTTTATTTTTACTAGGAGGTCCCAAAGATCGAACCCAGGTACCTCCATATGGGAGATGGATGCCTAACCACCTGAGCCACATCTGTTGCCCTGCTATATCTCTTAAGGTTGACCAAAGATACACAAGGTTACAGTCTTTTCCAATACTGGGTGGTCATATATTAAATCAGGCTTAGTTTATCACCCAGTATTCTAAAAACCAGACCTAGGGAGAAAAACTACGCCTGGGGACACATGCATGGTTTCCAATATAGCAAATGTTTAGCCTACCCTGATCATCACAAAATCAGGTCAGCGAGAATGTTCGCATGGTCAAGTGATTTTTGAGAAGCCTGTTAAACCCACCCAGTTTGGGCAGAATAGTCCCTTCTACAAATGATGCTGTGAGAACTGGATATCCATAGCCAAAAGAAAGAGGGTCCCTATCTCACACCTTATACAAAAATTAACTCAAAATGGATCAAAAACCAAATATAAAAGCAAGAACTAAAGCTTCTAGAAGAAAATGTAGGAAAACATCTTCAAGACCTGGTGGTAGGTGCTGGATTCTTAAAAGGAAATAAGAGGAGGCCTGAGATGGACTACTGATGCTTAATGTATGTAGGAGGTTTAATTAACTTTACTGTAAAAGTGTGGAAATGTATAGAGTTGATGATAGTGAGTAACAGCTGGTTTATAAATGGGAATGTGGCTGGAAAGTGTAGTCTAGGGGTATAAATGTCAATTGAAAGAAAGCTAGAGAATAACCTAGGGACTGAATAACACAGTAAACCCAGAGGTGGATGAGAATTGTGGTTGATGGTACAAATGCAAGAGTGTCCTTTGTGAGCTAGAGCAGATATACATCACTATTGCAGGGTGGTGGGAATGTGGAGAAGTATGGGAAAAATACAACTGGAGTGACCTATGGACTGTGGTTAACAGCAATATTGTAATATTCATGCATCTATGCTGAAGATGTACTGTGTTGGTAGTGGAGGAATATGGAAAAAGTATGCCAAATGTACACTATGGACCATGGTTGGTGGTAATAGTATGATGATATTATCTCATAATCTGCAACAAAAGTTCCATCACGGTGTGGTACGTTGATAGAGTGATGTTGTATGGGACTTCTGCACATGTGCATGATTGTTTTTTAAGTTCACAACTTTTGTAATAAAAATATATTTTAAAAAATAATAATAGGGTGGGTTGGGCAAAAAATACACCAAATATAAGATATGGACTATATTTAGAAGTAAGATTTTGACAAAATTCTTTCATAATTTTTAACAAATGTTTCACAATGCAAGGTGGTGGTGGGTTGATGTATGGGACCTCTGTTGGTGTTATGCATGTTTGCTTTGTAAGTTCATGTTTACTATACACTTATTGTTGTATGTTCATGTATAAATGATATTAAAAAGTAATAATAATAGGGTGGGTTGGGGGGAAAATACACCAAATTTAAGATACTTTGGTTAGTAGTAATATTTTGAGGATGCTCTTTAATCATTAAAAATGTTTCACAACAATGCAAGGTATTAGTGGTAGGGTGAGGTATGAGAGCCCTGTATGATGTTATGTAGTTTGTTTTGTAAGTTCACAACTATTACTGTACATTTATTGTTTATGCATGTTTATGTATGAGTGATATACTTCAATAAATTTTTTTAAAAAGGTACTTACACTTAGATGCAAAATGTTCCTTACAGTTGCCTGGTTATGAGTAAGACGGGAGCAACTGCAACATCTTGGTGAGACACAATGAAGCCTGTACTAAGCCACAGCAGTAGGGACAAAAAAGAAGTCATAGATGTAAGAAATAGATGATTGGGTGTTATTAATAACTCTTGTCACCAATTAGATTTAAGAAATGAAGGAAAGGGACAAGTGTAGGATTACTCGCAGGTTGGTTTATAGTTTAGGCAATTGAGTAGAAGAAGTAGTGTCATTCATGGAGAAGAAGAGCTACAGGAGAAGATGAGTTCAGTTTGGAACACACTAAGAAAAAGGTGCCTCTAGAACATCAAATAAAATTCAGTGGGAAGCTAAATATGCCCTTCCTTTTGAAGATTCATATACTGTGTCTCTTGCCCTAATGTTCAACTACTAATTGGCTACTATGTCTCTGGGTAATACTTCTGAATTGAGACAAGTATACTCCCCATTTGCAGAAAGGGATCCAGAGATGGAAGAAGAAATCAAACTTCACACACCCAAAATTATTTCACAATTTTTTTTCACTGAAAGAATAGACCTTTATTAAGTGCTGTAAGTTTCTTTCCATCAGCAGTAACAGAACAACAAATTTCCATCACAGAACAACTCCTGAGACATTACCATTCCTTTCTGAAACTCTTTCATTAATTCCAGCAGTTTCCCCAAAGAAACATCCAATCAAACTTACATTAATAAACTATGGAGCTTTTGTCGTGAGGTGGGCCAAAAAGGCAGGGAGCTTTGTATCTGGGAGTGGGAAAGAGAAATACATATTATCCATCCACTAAGCACACAGTCAAGAGTACAGGAGAGGAGATATTAACATAGGAAAAAAACAATAAAAGAATTTCTAACTTTTATCAATAGCATCATTTATCAGGGAGCACTACAAATCATTGACTACTTGAAGTTAAAGGGTTTTTTTTACCTAGTGTGTTATTATAGAAATGAAATGAAATAAAAGGTGGGAAGGGAAGTACCTTCTGAAAAGTAATTAAAACGAAGTAATCAGATTTGACAAGGTTATATGAGATTAATAAAATCTGAAATATTTAATTTGCTTCATTTACATGAAAATTCACTAGTCATTAGTTACTACCAACATGGACAAAAAGAACATCTATAAAAGTACAAGGGCAATGTTAAAAGCTGAAATCAGCACCCTAGTACAAGGACTATTTTATTTTGCTTATAATTTGAAAAAGATGATTTTTTGAAAATTGAAGTTATCTTCATAAAACATCAAAATAACCTGTGATAATATTGAAGCTAATTATTAGTAATTGGGGAATAGGTGCACTGAGCTCTCTAGACCTGCACCAGCAGACTACTGCAGTAAGCCAAGGGTAAAGAAAACAGAAAATCAAATAAGATGCCAAAGTCACTGGAGAGAGAAAATATAGGGTGACACACAATGGAACAGTGAAAACTGCCCCCTCACACTCCCTAACCTCTGGCATATTTAGGAAATATCTACCAGGAAGTGAACAAGGGTAATGATTAAACCTTAGTAGAATTATAATTACTACTTTAAACTGTGGTCTACTTGTCATTTAAAAGGAAGGGGGTGGGTCTTAGAGGCTGAAAGGGTAGCACTGACATGCCCACAGGAGCCTTCTAAGGTTCCAAAGGACTGGATCACCATAACTATACAGTACCTCCACATTCTTTCTACCCTGCATGAACTTTCCTCCTCCCATCTCCCACCTTAGCCATCCTCCCTAAATGCCTTATCCATCTGTTTTTCTCAGTGATCAAAAAATGTTTGTGTGGGGAAGCGGCTGTGGCTCAATCAGTAGGGCTCCTGTTTACCACATGGGAGGCCCCGGGTTCGGTTCCTGGGGCCTCCTGGTGAAGGCAAGCCCGCCCGCACGGTGTGGTTAGCTGACCCAGCGAGCGCAAGCAGCAAGGGGGGGATAAATGAATAAATAAATAAAATCTTAAAAAAAAAAAAAAATGTTAGTGTGACTTGGCCAACAATGCCAAAAAATCAAGATGGAGGCAAAAACCAAATGTCACTACCATACCAAGTGCCATTCATGGGCTTTAAAGTCCACCCCAAATTCTACTTGCTCAGAATGAAAATGATGCACGTGAACCCTGGTCCAGAGAAGACTGGCCACTGAATAATGGTAGGAGTTAAAGGGTGACCCCAAGACACACCAACAGAAATCAAGAACTGGAAGTCTTTAGGGAACAGTGGCTATACTTATACCTAGGGTGCTTTTGTTTGGGGTCCTTTGAGGCAAAGGGGTCATTTCTGGGGGTTTCCACATGACTTTATTCAAGGGAGGCCACATCACAGTCAGAAATGGAACCTTAAATGAGGAATGACAGTCTTTTCAAGTGGTATTCACAGCAATGATCAGACTCTACCTTCCCCAATTTGTCCTCCAATTAGAAAAAGTTCATCTCCCAGTAATGAACCTTACTTTTTCTGGCTTTTATATTGGGTATTTTGGCAGATAAATTAAAATACAGGAATATGGCCCTTTACTGTTATTTTTTGTAACCTTCCTAACCCAAAGTGTTGAATCAAACAAAAGGTTGAAGGCAGACCATTTGTTTCACCAAGGGCCAGACAAGGGGAAAGTAGAACTGTGTAGTAGGGAAGAAAGCTGGAATCATTACTGACAAAGCAGCAATTTTACTTCTCACTGTAAGTGCCTACAAAATAAGAAATCTTAATGCTGTGAGAGTTAACAATACTGTCATCTGATTGTGTCAAATAGATTAAAGATGCACAGAAACAGCAACTGAAAAAAAAAAAAACCCTTGCCATTTAACTCTAAATACTTTCTATTAGAAAATGTATATATATTAATGCAGCTCAGTGATTCGGCCACTTTTAGAGCTCTAAAGGATTCACCTCTTTGTGGCTCCAGAAAGGAATTTCCAAGCCATGTAAGTTTACTACTAATTCCTTCCTCTGCTGGATATGGAAATTCTAACCTTTATGATGTTAGAATTTGAAACGTTGAGTAAGTCCATTAGAACGGAGGGAACCAAATTAGGGGAGTTGATTCCAAAAAGGAGATTTTTCTACATTTTGTTTCTACTTAAATCTGTCTAGGTATGCACTCCTGTCATCCTTCTTTGGTCTGTATAAGAAGTGTCTGGGCAGGGGGAGAAGTATTTCAGGGCTCTCCCTCACCCTACAAATTGTGGGTTCTCTCAAACTAGGCCAGACTAGGATTAAATAGTCTGAGACTGTCTCCAATCTCTCATAATATGGTAAATAAGCAGTGAGCAAACAGGCTTCTGGTTATCTGGGAAAAAATCGCTAAGGAGCTGCTATGAGTTAAGGTGCATGGAGTTTTTTTTTATTTTATTTTTTATTTTACCGGGAGTTCCCAGGGATCGAACCCAGGTCCCTCCATAAGGCAGATGGACGCCCAACCATTTGAGCCACATCCGCACCCCCATGGAGTTTTTAAAAAAGAGAAAGAACCCTGCTAGAAGTCTGGTCAGTTATATTCCTGTAGAAATTGTACTTCTTGGGCAAAAATATCACAAAGCCCAAAAGACGGTGTGAAAGACTGGAAGCCTCAGTTTTTTTGAATGAAGACACATGCTAATCTGTTGCCAGCCATGTTCCCATCCCCCATCATTAGGCTGCTGAAGGAAGGAAACTGGAAATGCAAGGTTGTTTCAAGATTATTTCCAGCAAGGAGTAGTCTCTATCCCAGGCAGATCCTGGCCACACAGGGGGCTGGGGATCTTTTACAGAATGTCTCTCAAGGCCCAGGACAGAACCCTCTGAAGTCTTCCTTGCAAAGCAAATGAAAAAATCCAGTAGTCAAAAGGTTAATGAACAAATGAAACAATCTAGGCATGTAAAATAAAATTGTTGATTTCCGTATACTTCCCAACCCCATCTTTCCAATGCTAATTTTCTCTCCTCCAGGGATTCATGTCCATCAATTCTAGCTTGGAGCCAATACGACCCTGGAGATCCAGGTGAGATCTCCTCAATATTGGCTGTAAGCGCTTCAAACTGTAATCACCTCCCATCTCCTTTCTCTCACCAAACCAGGCTGTTCTATCATAAGGAAATATCCAGCTTTTCCCAATTCCATTCTAACCTCCTGTTATCACCAAAAGGATGTGAAAGCTCTGTTCAAGATTAAGTTTATGAGAACCCAAGTGTTTTGCTGTTCTGAACAGGCAATCTCTGGAAAACACTTTTCGTCTGCTTTAGAGAAGCCCATCTTCTCATAATTGTGATAGGCTGTGACTCAGTAAGAATTTTAGACGTAAAGTGTAGTCTTTTGAAACCCACTACTCTTAATAGTCGAAGCATTTCTGGGAAATGCAACAAATCCTCTGAGACATCACCATGTATGTATGTATATATGCATATATATAGATATGTATATATACACACACATAAATATTTATATATATAAAATATGTATAAATAGATATGTCTCTTTATATAAAGGGTATGTGTATGCATATAGATATACACATTCATATATACACCCACTTATACACCCATACACAAATACATACAAACAATCTTTTGAGTCCCCATTCATACTCAATTTCATTACAATGATTCCCACCCTTTAAGGGTGTAGACAGCAGAGAGCAGATACACTGCACAACATATTCTATTTCACAAACAATGCATTGGTTCAGAGGCAGGAAAAATCTGCCCAGTACTTTTCTGACTCACTTGAACCTCCCAGTACAAAGGCCACTGTTAGATTTTTTTTTTCGTTTTTTTTTTTTTGAAAAAAGTATATACAATGAAATTTTAAAAATTAAAATAAAAAAATATAATAACCAACAGTATACCTCACTTCCCTGAAAACATACCTGTCTGATTGTCAGGCCAGAGCTAGAGGTGGTGGTACAAAGTTCTAGGGCGGGTGAGTTGGAAGAAAGAGTGAAAAGCAGATGGCTTCTGACTATATATCAAGGCCCCACCACTTCTTAGAGAAAAAAGCAAGTTAGGAAGGCATAGATAATTGTCCCCGCCATCCCTTAGGTTTATCACTTAAGTCTGTAAATGAGAATCATGACAAAGACTCAGAAAACTAAAGTCAGAAATTTTTTCCTAGGGCCTTATGTGATGATACCTAATTTCTGTGACAATTACTGTCTTACTGTGCTCTCAGGGGAGGTAAAGAGAAGACTGGTACTGTATATTCAATTTGGGAATAGGAGCTGGTCCTATTGTCATTCATCCTTGACCAGAACTTCCCTAGAAGCAAAACTAAGTCTAGGAGCCTAGAAAAGATACAGAAGGGGGAAAGATGTATACAATAGGACATCCCATCAAAATTCTGGATAAACCTAGGGTGGGCATTTATGTCCTCCTCTAACTTGAGCCTCGAATCAGAAATGTATAGGTTTTCCCATCTTTCTGATCTGATGAAGCCATCTTCAGCTCTTCATTCCTCTTTCCGTTGTATAACAGTTTCTAGCTTTTGCTCTTGGAAGTGGTTCTTCTCCCCATTTTTCATGGGAAAGCAGCTATTAGCATTATTATACATGCTGCTGTCTCTGGATAAGGCACACTGTGATGGAACTGGAAGACTATGATCACTCCTGTCTTCCTTGGTCAATGTGCCCTTGTTTCCATTTACCAGTGAGCGGGAACCACCTTGATGAAGCTCCAGGGATTTAGAAACTCCATCTGAAGAGCCCTGTCATAAACAGAGATACTCAGTGGAAACGGTTATTCCAAACTGGCTAACCCTTCCCAAGCATGTTCATAAGCTAGGCTGAGGAAGCTGCTTCAGCTTTTCAGAAACAGCAGTGCACAGTGCAGGCTCTCAATGAATTTTATTAGGAATAACAGCTTCTGATTACTAGGTGGTTGGTCATGTCAAGTACTCTGTTTGTTTTATAGGTAAGACAACTGAGGCTCAAGAGATAAAATTAATTGCCAAGTTCATTGATTGGCATGCCTAGACTTGCATCTAAGTCTATTTGACTCCAAAGCCCTTGTTCTTTCCACTGACATACAATACATAATGGAAAGTTAATACTTGTGGAATTTGTGGCCAATGATAAACAATTATTAATTTTTTTTTTTTTTTAAGATTTTATTTATTTATTCATTTATCCCCCCCTTGCTGCTTGTGCTCGCTGGGTCAGCTAACCACGCCGTGCAGGCGGGCTTGCCTTCACCAGGAGGCCCCGGGAACTGAACCCGGGGCCTCCCATATGGTAAACGGGAGCCCTACTGATTGAGCCACAGCCGCTTCCCTATTAATTTTTATTGATCACTCCTATATTCTAGGTTCTGTGCTAAACCTTTACATGTATCATCTCATTTAATCCTCACAATCCTGCAAGGCAGATAACAGTTTCCTTATTTTAGAGATAAGGAAACTAGGGCACAGAGAGGTTAAATAACTTGCCCAAGGTCACAGAACTGGTAAGTGGCAGTGCCAGATTCAAAGCTAGAGCATTTGGTTCCAAAGCCTGTACAACATAGAGATATTGCCCAAGAATGTAGAAATAAGATGAAACTTGTAAAAATCAACACAATGGATGGAATTAGCTACCTGAGGGAGTTAATCAAGAAATCAAAACATTGCAAAAAAGTGACTTAAGATTTTGAGAGCATACAAAACTCTAGTGGCCTAGGAATAATCTCAGGAAGATGGGACTACAATATAAATAAATTTAATAAGCTGGAACAATTATCTCATATTCTAGACAAAGGGTGACTGCACAGCAAGGCAATCATTACTAGCTCTGTCCAGGGAAGATGCTAAAACCAAAATCAATACTAGGATTTTCTTGGCAAGACTATATCTTGAGTAGGTAACAATGTCTCCAGCCATCTTAGCTACAAGTAACAGGATCATCTGCCATCCCTTGTTTTCCCTCAGTTTCCTCATCTGTAAAATAGGGAGAATAGTATCTACTTCATACTTTCCTGCAAGGATTCAATGAGAACTCCATGTAAAGCACTTAGAACATGTGTCTGGCAAATTGTCAGAACTCACTAATGCTAGCTAATTTTATTGTTCTGATTCCATATCCCCAAGCAAACTTTTGGTATCAGGGCCTTCCTTGAAGCGTGCCCTTAAAGAGAGAAAGCTCTGGTCATATTGGTTAAGAACATGGGTGCTAGAGTCAACCAGACATAGGCCTGAATCCTGTCTCCGCCAATTAAAGTTGTTATACTGTATCAGAAGCAACACAGCAGAGGACTATGGAGTCAATCAGCTCAGACTAGAATATCAATTCTGACACCGACTTGATGGACAATCTTGGGCAAAATACTTCATCCCTCTGAGCCTCAATTTCCTCCTATGGAAAATGGGGAATAATACCTACTTCAAGGGTTGTTATGAGGTTTCAGTGAGCTCATGTATTTATAAGAGTTACTGGAAAGGAGTAAGCATTCCTCCTTACATTCTCCCTCCCTCCCTCCCTCCCTCTCTCTCTCTCTCACACACACACACAACTCCTTTAACTATATTCACATAGCAATTTCTGTGATCTTACTTAATGTGAGTCACCCACTGACAGATGGATTCAATTCACTCTTATTGTTCCAAAAATACCAAGGTTTTCTGACTATATGCCGGAGGATCAGACCCCGAATCATAGTGAATTCACCAAGGATGTACCACCTTATGGGAGCCTGTCTGGATGACCAGTTTTCCTTCTCAGGTGCAATCCCTTTTGCTTTACTAAGCAGCTTCTTTGAACTATAATTATACTAATAGAGGGCAAAATCCCAAAGTCACTGCTGTCTGGCTTTGGAGTGCATTATAAAATGCTCTGTGTGGGGGACTTATCATCCTAGTTCCATTTATGGCTCAAAATAACATTAAAGCACAATATTAATACATGGTGTTAATAATGGGGGAGGGTATGTATGGAAAAATATATCAAATGAAAGCTATGGACCATAGTTAGTGGTAATATTCTTTTCTTTTTTTTTGCTATTGTTTTTTTCTTTAAACAAATCAATTTTATTGATACATATTAATAAAACATACAATTCATCCAAAGTATATAATCAATGGTATTTGGTATAATCACATAGTTGTGCATTCATCACTTCAATCATTATTAGAGCATTTTACTTCAATAATAATAAACATAAACAAAAAACAGAGAAATTCTTCATCTCTCAATCTCTCAATGCTTCCCCTGCTATACATAGCTGCTATTTCTGGCTATTCTTGCACAATCATTTATTTATTTTTTAAGCAGTTTTATTGAGATATATTCACATACCATATGATCTATCCAAAGTATATAATCAATGGCTTTTAGTATAATCACAATGTTGTGCATTCATCACCAAGTAGTAATATTCTGATGATGTTCTTTCATAATCTGTAACAAATGTTCCACAACAATGCAAGGTGTTGGTGGAGCAGTGATGTATGGGGATTAAGCATGTTATGCAAGATTGTTTTGTAAGCTCACAACTTCTCTAATAAAAAAATATACTAAAAAAAGAGAAAATATATATTAAGCAAATATGGCAAATGCGAATAGGTGTTAAATCTAGAGGACAGGTATAGAGAGCTCTTCATTATGTTAGGCTTTTTACTTTTCTGTGTGTTCTTAAGTTTTCCATTTAAAACTTAAAAAACAAATAACCAATCAATCAATAAAAAATAACATTAAAGAAAATTTGTATTCTTATAGAAAACAATAGATGATGGGTATTATCAGGATGCAATAAGGGCTGGCTGTATAAAGGAGAGTATATTTGGGATTGAGAATTGATGACAAAGTTGCCTTATAGTATGTTCTAGTCAGTGACTTCAAAAAAGAGTGACTAAGTCTTCCAGCTGTTCCAGTGAGGTCCTGGAATTTTGCCACTTAACTAGCTATATGACACTCCCTAAGCCTCCCCTTTCTCATTTAAAAATATGGATATATTAGTACCTGCCTAGGATTAATCCTCATCCTCATGAAGATTCGATACTGAATGTAGTAGAGTGCTTGATATAGAACAGGCACTCAAAAAGTGGTAGCTGTTATACTATGAGGATTCTGGCAGTTGGAGTCCAGTACAAGATTTGGATCACTACAAGAATAGGTCCTTATATACTATAATGGGGGGGGAAGGGGCATGTCCAGTGAGCACCAGTTAGAACTGTGATATAATTCAAGGCCTACATTAGAGGAAAGTTAACACCACTCTGAGCCATTAAGGATAAGCAAAATGGCTACCCCACCTTCCCTTTACCCTACAAAGGCAAAAGTCCAATTTTCTAAGCATCTTTGGTAGCCCACCAGAAGCTCAGGTATGCTGCAGGTAACCACACTGTTTAACTTCACTTTGGCCCCTTTATGGCTACATGTAGTGCATTCTATGCTAGGCATAGGTCTTCAAGACAAGGTATCGGTTTCTATTCTCAGGCCTTACTTGGGGAAAAGGTTGATGCTCTGTACCCCTAGGGAACAGCTCTGGACAAGCTAACCCTCACTAGACTGCTAGAGAGCAGGGGAGTGAAATCAAATGCTTGGAAAAGCTGTTGAAAGCTCCCCTAAGCAGTTCAGGTTTCCATGTCTGATCTGATTTCTTGCAATTTACCTGAAAAGGCAAGTGGTATCAAAGAGAAACTAGATAATCTCAAAAAAAGGTGCTTACTTGTTTATTTGCTTTCTTATGTCCTTTGGATCCTCTACCAGTCTGTTCTTTTCCATGCCTTTAGAAAGGGAGAAAAGGGGAAAAGTGCTCATGAAAAGCATATAAAGCCCATACCCCCATTTTCACTTGGTTAATTACTCACCTCCTCTAGGAAGTTTGACCCTCTTAAGTTAGGTACCCCTCCTCTGTGTTATCACTGTAAACCTCTATCTCCATCATGTCTATATTATATTGAATTGTTCTGAGTCTCATGTCCTCCTTTAGGGCAAAAACTTTTTTCTTCAAGGCAGGACATTTAGTATATATTTGCTGAACTAAACTGAAAACTGGCTTTAAAAATGGAAAGTTAATGCCTCTTACCTTAATAGAAGGACTCAACAGCTGGGGATTTTCCCAAGGGCACCTTGATTTACACTAGCTCATACCAACCTATGAGAATACATACATACATACCTCTTTCCTGGCCCACTGACAGAAACCACTTGCATGCCAAAGGATTCTTGGTCCCTGGATGATTTGCTGCCAGCCCACTGGCCCACAACCATCCCAGCAATCTCCAGTTTTCCTCCTTGGGGTGGGATTGGATGGAGACCTGGCAAGATAGGAAGAATGCAGTAAAGAATAGTAAGTGAAAGGTAAGATGATAGGTGGAACAAAAGATTCTATGGCCTGCCTACTCTGTTTTTATTTCCATTTCTCTAAGATTAAAAAATACTCCATGATACAATAAAAGGTCATGGTAGAAACAAATATAGGGGGAGGGGATTAAAAATCTATATACATCCACTTTAGCAAGTGGAGGTGGGTGACTCATTTTTCTTTATAGAGCCTGGCACATAGTATGCACTTGATACTTGTTGAGAGAATGAATGTCTTAAAATTAACTAATTGGAAAATTATAGGCCAAAAACACTTTTGATACAAATTTATATAACTACACAATATAGGATTAGGTAAAGAACCCACAATAAACTAAACTGAAAATAATGAAACTAAACAGTAATCTATAATTAAAAAGCAAGAATAGCAACAGTTGAAAACGAGGATCAATTCAAGACAAATTTTATGTTATCTCCTCAAAACAGAAGAAATTCCAGCTCTGGGATTGTGAACTCACAAGCACAGTAGAACTTTGTAATTTGGCACTAAAGTAATACCTCACAGAATACTGACTTCTAGTAAAACTTTCATTTTAATTTATGCAAATAAGCAAAATCTTAAGAAACTTTAACTCATTTAGCAGGTTATTAGTAAAGAGCCCTTCATATACATAAAAATGAGAGTCCAAGGAACTAGAGTGCTCACTACTCCTAAGAGGGACTAGAAAGACTTTTGCATTTTGGGGTCCTATTGTGGCTTCTCAGGAAGCAGGAGCCTCATTGTGAACCAGTAACTGCTGATCAGATTAAGCATCACTGATAGCTGGGGCAATAGTGAGGACTTGGCCTTAATTAAGTCTGCCTTCTGAGAAATACACAATAAAATCAACATGCAAAGAATCAGGGTAGTGATTTGTAAGTTACCTTAAAGGGATGGGATGGCTGGCTCCCCAGTTTGTAAGACTTGATGATTACCTGACTGAAAAGAGAGTTCACCAGAGCAGACTTACACATGGCTCATTTAAGCACAGCTCTGTGCTTAACACTCATAATGAATTTTGTGACCCTAAATGACAAACTTCAATTTCCAACTTTCTTATTTTTAAAGCAAGGAACAATGAACAACAAAAACCTTCAACCATATAAAAAACAAATATAAAAAAATAAACAAAAGAAAACCTTCAACCATAGCAATAACTCTCTCATCTGAACACAGAATCTTTCTATTTCATGTTAAAAATGTCTACATTAAAATGCCATGGAAGCTTTCTATCAATGTGAAATTGCTTGAACTACAAACTGTACTTAAGGTAGTTACATAGGCTAATATCTTTGTTCTCAGGAAATGTACATGGAAGTATTAGGTGTTTAAGAAGCATGATGCATACAAACTTCTATCAAATATTTAGAAAATAGATAAATAGATAGTCAGATAGATGGATGGATGGATGGATGGATAGAAAGATCACCGATAGAGGACAGATCGAGCAATAGATAGATAGATAGACAGTTGAATAGAATGATATGGCAAATGTGGCAAAATGTTAAATGTTGATGGATCTGGGTATTTGGGAGGGGTATGTTGGAGTTCTCTGTATGGATTTGCATTACTTTTGCAATTGTTCTGTAAATTTGAAATTATTTCAAAATAGAAAGATTTTTAAAAAATAACTTGTTTCACCAGGAGACAGGTTATTTGAATTATGAGGATCAGTATCTGTAACTACCTAAGCATGACTGTCTATTCATCTTTCAAGCCACAGCTCAGGTGTCACCAAAATGTATACATATATGTGTGTGTATGTGTCAATTTGTTTTCCCCACTAAACTGTACTCCTCTGGAGGGCATGGACTGTGACTTATTTCTCCCTACACTTCTGGATCTGAAGGAAGTGAAATGTATCAGGTCTACCCCCAGAGTGGAAATGAGTAAATCAGGCTTTCTGCCGACACTGACCATTTAGTCTTACTTCCCATTGTTCTTCCTGCAAGCTCCTGTGCACATTTGTCTATAAGGAATGAATGAGTTAACCAGCAACCATAAAGATACAGTTCATATGGTTCTCAAAATTAATAAAGTGGCTTCCAGGGAAGCGGCTGTGGCTCAATCAGTAGGGCTCCCGTTTACCATATGGGAGGCCCCGGGTTCGGTTCCCGGGGCCTCCTGGTGAAGGCAAGCCCGCCCGCACGGCGTGGTTAGCTGACCCAGCGAGCACAAGCAGCAAGGGGGGGATAAATGAATAAATAAATAAAATCTTAAAAAAAAAAAAAAGCTGCTCTTCAAACTACCACAACAGCACAGAAGGTAAATGAGATAATATGTGAAACTGCTGATTCTTTAAAAGGCAATAATTACTGAATAGGTTATTATGAAAATAGACTGAGGATGGCAAATACCACATTCTTAGGTACTGACCTGAAAACCCCTGGCTCCTTCCTTGAGGGGGAGGTGGCATTGAGCCCATGGCTCAGGAATAAAGTGAAACAGGGTAGAGAGAGGGCACCATAGGAGGTACAAAAGTAGGTGATGGAAGCAGAGCAGAAGGTGGTGGATGATGCATGTTGACTCCTTCAAGGATACTCTGTCTCATCTTTTCCACTTTGGTTGCCAGGTCAGCCTTCAAATGAGGAACAGAAGAGTAACAGCAGCTGCCATTTTTAGAACATTTCCTATGTTTTAGGCACAGTATTGGGCACTCTAGGTACAGTCTCACAATTCTATCTGCATTAAGGGAATTGAGGCCTAGAGTTAAATGGCTCTAGGCTACACATTCAGGAAGCCTGTCTGGCACCGAGGCTACCACTCTTTGCATGACACCACAGTATCATCACACCAGTTCTGACTGAGGGCTTGTGAGGTACAATGACTAGGTTAAGAAAAAAATACAGCAGTAAGTATATAATGATAGTCTCTTACATTTTTAAGGGGGAGGTAATATAATTAGGTAAAAGAGAGAACAAAAACCTAAAAAAAAAAAAAAAGACTATAAGTCTTTTAGCTTTATCTCCATACCCAGGATCCGATATCCTGAGCTCTGTCCAGGATAAGCCCATTCCTCTTTCTGATCCAGAGACTGGCAAACTTCTTCTGAAAAGGGCCATGTAGTAAATATTTTAGACTTTGTGGGCCATGTTATCTCTGTCACACTATTCAATTCTGCCATGAAAGTAGTCACAAACAGTATATAAAGAAATGAATATGGCTGTGTTCCAGTAAAATTTTATTTACAAAAAACAGAGGGCAGGGCAGGCTGGGTGTTGGAAACTGAATTATGTCTCCACAAAAGGTATTTTAGGTCCCAACCCCTGGTTCTATGGGTGTGAACTCATTTGTAAATAGAAACTTTGAAGATGTTATTAATTGGGGTGTGCCCAAACTAAATCAGGGTGGGCTTTACTCAAATATGGCTGAAGTCCTTATAAGCAAAGGAAATTGGACCCAGAAAGAGAAGCTTGGGGCAGCAGCCAGAAACTGGAAGTCAACAGAACCTAGAAGATTAAAGAGAAGACATTTGCCATGTACATTGGAGTGCGATGGAAAAGCCAAGGATCCTCAAAGATTGCCCCCAGCAGGAAATACTGACCCTGGGGGGAAGCAAGCCTTCAAGCCTCCAGAATAATGAGTCAATAAATTCCTGTTGTTAAGCCAATCCATTGTATAGTATCTGTTTTAGTAGCTAGGAAACCAAAACACTTGGTTTGGCCTGCAGCTATAATTTTCCCGATACCTCTTCTAGTCCTTCAGCTCATTTCCTCCAAATAGACAAAAGGGTAAGGTTTCCTTTCCCTTGCTTTCCCTCATCTTTCCTAAGTCTTCATTTCAAAAATACCTCTGTTTCTACTCTGTCATTTACTTTACTACCTTCTTTTATTTTCATAGTTTCTTTACAAAAAATATCATCACTTGCAAAAGTAACTTAAGAGCTTTTGCAGATAAAGGAAATACAATTCTAATAAGGAAGGACATATAGTATATCTGAATATTCCACAGGGGAGAAATACTCAGAGTAATAAAAGGAATGAGAAATATGCAAAAAAACTTTCCAACATAAGATCTTCTTACATGTTCATATCAAACTCTGGGCCTTTGGGACCATGGTTGACCAAGATAGGTTAAGGTCAGATACATTTTCCCATTTCTGCTACCTCCCTCCCCAATGTCTCTGTTCCTTTCCCCTCCCTACTCATTCATTCCCACAGCAGATCAGAGACGTCCCTTATTGGCTGCCTGATATGCTGGTACCTGGCCATCACAGAGCTCAACCAGGGATACTCGCTCTCGGCCTGCTTTAATTAGCTTGCTCTGGAATAGCTTGCCATCGAAGTAAATCCAGGGGCAGCAGTGCTCCCAAGGGACTGGCTGGCCACAGGCATCATTAGCAAACAGAGCTGTGTCGACCCCACTCATGAAGAGGGCAGTAAGCTGGATCCCTCGGGCATCCAGTTTCTCAATCTGAAACCACCACAGAGGAAAAACTACTATTAAGAAACTATTATTGGTTACATTTACTCTTATTCCTGTCATGCTGACTCTTCTAGTTAAATTTGAACATGTTGTCCTCCAATATAGACATCTGGGTGCACGAGTGGCTTCTATTCATGTTCTTGCCCGAGATAATTTAAAAGATACTCGTTACAACTTTAAAAACACCAACTTGGGATTAAAAAACTAAAGATTGAAAGAACACCCAATGCTGATAAAAGATGCGGTGAAATAAATGGGCACTCTCATATAAAGCTGATGAGGAATATAGATTACAATTAAGCAATATGTATGAAGAACCTTAAAAATGTTCACATCTGTTGATTCAGAAATTCTACTTTTAGGAATCAGTTATAAGGAAGTAGAGATGTGAATAAAGCTCTATGCATAAAGATGTCGATTATAGCATTATGTAAAATAGGGGGTGCTGGAAACAATTTAAATGGCCAACATAATAATTAAATGATACAGCCATATGATAAAATATTGTTTACTAAAATTTTTAAGATGTAGAAAATATGTGCTATGCTAAGTGAAAAAACACAATGAATAATTACATAAAAAAATAACTCAACTATGTAAAAAATGCATGACAAAAGACTGGAAGAAAACATCAAAATGTTCACAGTGGTTATCGCAAGAGGGTGTGTTAGATGGCTTCAATAGGAAAAGGGGAAGTATTTCCAAGTTCTTACTTAAGTGGGATCTAGAGTCAGTAGCTGCTCTAGGACCAAGCAATATGACATTTATGTAAAAAGGATCCATCTCCATTTGTCTCAGACTGTTTCACCTTTCTTTTAGTTGCCTTCACTTAAATTAAGATTTTGTAAATCTTATTGACTTGATCTTCTTTTAGTTTACTTTAGGACCTCAAAAGGCCATGTTTGCTAGTCAGGGGAAGGGTGTTTTGCATTAATAGCTAATATTTATTGTGCACTGTGTATTTAAAATATGCCAGACACCATTCTAAGTGTTTTTTTGTGGATTATTTTAGTTAATATCCTCACAGGCCTACAAGTAAGGAAACTGAAACTAAAGAAGTTACGTAATCTGCCTAAAGTCACAGAGTTAGGAAGTAATGTAATCAGGATTCAAATCCAAGGCAGCCTGGCTTCAGAGCTTAGTTTCTTTACTAGTATGTTCACTGCCTTCAGTTACATGGGAGACTTATTTTCTTCCTTATTCTTTTCTATACTTCTCCCTAAACTCAATAAGTATTATTTTAAAGATAATGAACATTTACTGAGAGACAAGCAGAAAACACCAGGATAAGTCCCATGTAGCATATCTTATAAGAGTCAGAAGCTTTATTGTGGTCTAAGGTCCATGATTTATTTGCCTTGCACAATATCCATCTTTTCTGTCTACTTTCATCTACCAGAATGAGAGCAGTGAAGCAGGCACCTCTTGGTTTTAGAAATAGACATAAATATTTGGTTAAAGTAAATTAAAAAATCTACTTGTAGAACTTACTCTTCTCCCCAGCTTCAGGGAAAAAAGAGATCTAAAGTAGAGCTATGAGTTTATTTTTAAAAAAGAAAGAGAATTTAAACCAGAGTGGATCAAATCACCTTGAGTTCTTGGAGTTGGTCTGGTTCATAAAGCTGGGTAGACACTGCCTGTACAAGGAAGGTGTCTAGCTCATGTCGATGCAGGATTCGGCCACCAGGCCATTGAACCATGTACCTAGAGAATAAGACATCATTATTAAACTACAAAGGCTCATTTATTTATTTCACAAACATTTATTAAGCTAAGAACCCATCATGGGCCAGGCCCTAAGCTAGGCTTTGACAACTGCAACTGAATAAACTAAAAGAATCTCCACCTTTGGGGTACTTGTAATTTGGGTGGTAGAGGAGACAGGCACATACAACAAAGACAGGACAGTATAAGTACCAATATAGAAAATGCACAGGGTGATATAAGAGCACATAAGAGAGCCACCTACATCAGAATGGAAGAGTGAGGGAGGGCATCCTGAAAAAAGTTGGCAGGAGCTGAGTTTTGAAAGGCTTACAGAAATTAGTGAGACAAAACGATGGGAAAGGATGTTCTAAGTTGAGAGAACAGTATGTGCGAAGGCATGGAAGTAAGGTTCAGTACAATGCACTGGATTCCATATTGTGAGAGCTAAGCATGACTGGAGTGACAGGAGGCAAGACTAGACAATAGGTCTGATCAGAGTCTTGAAATCAGTATTAAGGAATTTGGACCTTCATTGTAAAAATATAAGGATTGCCATCAGGAGAGTGATATTGACTAGTTTTCATTTTTAAAAGACCACTCTGGTAGCTCAGAGAGGAAGAGAAAAGTAGCATGGATACTAGTTGAAGAGGCAACTGCAGCAATCTGAAGCTGAAGAGGGCCTGTACAAAGGCTGAGAGGATGGAGAGGGCCAGGGCACAAAGACAAGAACTATTAAGGTGGTAAATCCATAAGACTTGATCACGGATTTTATGGCAAGGGGTTGAAGAAGAGGGAAGAGTCTAAGACTCCTTGAATTCTGGCTTGCACAGATAGCTGGATGATAGAGCCAATCACCAAGATAGGAAATCCACTAATTAAATAATAAATACTTATTGAATGCCCATGAATTGAATATGCCTTACTTCTAGGCAACAAGAAAGCAGAAAGAGGAAGAGATGAAAAACTTATCAGTACAAAGTCTATGCTCTTAACTCCCTGAAGGCCCATAAGACAGCAATCATACATAATCATGGGAACTGTGCAAGACTTTAGAAACTTAGTATTTAAAGCAAGGGGTGGTTTCTTCTTAGTAGTACTTGGAATAGGTTCCTGGGGACTCCAGTCCAGATACTACTACCAGGAGGCAGTGTAGTGCCCTGGAAGAACCTAGGCTCTGAAGCCAGACAGCCTGACTTTGAATCTCATAACGTGCCATTAAGTAGCTGTGTAACCTAGAAACCTCTCTGGCAGGTGCAGACAGCCCTACCACTGTTACTCTTTCTTCAAGCCCAAATTGTTATTTATTTGAACCAGGATGGTTTTGGGATTGCAGGACATGTCAATAAACCCTGTTGCTTCTTTAGGAACAAAGTTATAAATAACTGGGCACTCAGGAGGGATCATCCTGGGGTACATGGTACTTCCCTTTGCCCAGAACACTTTCTACCTTCTTCCCTGCCCACACTTTCTCCACTTGAAAAATTCATTCATACTTTATGATCTACTTTATACTTTTTTTTTTTTTTTAAGATTTTATTTATTTATTCATTTATCCCCCCCTTGCTGCTTGTGCTCGCTGGGTCAGCTAACCACGCCGTGCGGGCGGGCTTTGCCTTCACCAGGAGGCCTCGGGAACCGAACCTGGGGCCTCCCATATGGTAAACGGGAGCCCTACTGATTGAGCCACAGCCGCTTCCCGACTTTATACTTTTTGGTGCTACATTATTTAGCATACAATTTATAGCTTATACCTTTTATCAATATAAAATTCTCCTTTGTACTAGTTAATGCTTTTTTGCTTTGAAGACTATTTTATCTGATACTAATATTGTTTCTTTCTTTTGATTTGTAGTGCCTTGATTTACCTTTGCCCATTTTATTTTTAATCTTTCTATGGTATTTTGTTGGCAAAATGTAAAACAAAAATGGAAGTAAATTAACAGAAATGCAATTATTGCGGGAGACTTCAATATACTATTATCAAGCTATGACATGTAAAGTATATGTAAAATATACTTAAAGTCACAGATTTGAATAATACAATAAGTATCAAATGCTTGATTGATTTTGTACAAAGAAAACACTTTCTTTTCAAGTGTCTATGTGAGTTCCCATGAGGGCTAGCACCTTCTTTGTTTGCTGTTATTTGTCTTATTATCCCTCACCGATTATCAACTACTTGGCATAGTACATGGCATGGAGTAATTACTGATAAATACTTATTGAAGGACTGACTGAATGCATCGGCCAGACCACGTAAATGTCCTAAAGCAGAGTTGTATCAGTCACATTCTAACCTCTATACAATAAAAACTGACCTAAAGGAGTCAAGTGTGGGAGACAGGCAGGCTCACACACAGAAAGACTAATAAATGTGAGAGATGTGATTTACAAGTTGAACAGATTGTTTTGGGTGATCTAAGGAGAGAGTAAATAATTTTGCCTAGGAGAATCAGAGGGGGCTTCACAGAAGAGAGAACATTTATTTACCTAGGAATTTGAGTTTTTTGTTTTGGTTTAGTTTACACTTCCATGCTAATTTGCAATTTTTAATGCATCTTGTATGTCTCTCTAACCTTAGTATAGTGCACAGCAGAGTGGATGCTCATAAATATTTGCTGAATGAATAAGCCAATTTCAGGATATTCAAAAGGAAAAGCTAACTCAATCTTTAAGCCAGCACCTCTATTCAAAATCCTTGAATGAATTATGAGACAGAGTGTAGGGTCTAATGAGGCAGAGTAGTGAGAGGCAAAGAAATGGGACAACAGGAAAAATAATAATTATTAAATCAACCAGTGTCTAGTGATGTTCATTATGCGCTGCTTTTTGCATTACTCTTACCTCTTCTACATTGTGGGAGTTAGAGGTGCGGTGCCTCCACGATCTGGAAAATCTGTGTGAAATCTTGTGGCCCTCCCTTCATACCAGAGAAAAAGTCTGAATTTTTTCTTTTTCTTTTATGGGGTATTTACAGTACCTTATTGTAAAATTCGGGTTAAGTATTATATAATACTATACATATATTTTATGCATTTCTGAGTTTCTAAACTTTCTCTGTGTCGTCTGCTGGCCTTCGTACGTTGTCTGTGGTTTCTGCAAAACTCCTTCAAAATTCCCATTTAATTTCTTATGCCGACCCATGATATATGGAAATCTTGATGGGGAAAGTCACGATGGGAAGGGATAACTGTGTATGATTGCATTGGGGGAGTTCCTCTGAAAAAACTATAGCATTACTAATTTGCCAAGGGACTTCCTCGCTCAATGACAAGATGACATCTTTATTATTACTATTAATAGTATTTACATTATGATATATACTATATATAAGCATTATAGATTATAATATATATAGCAAGCTATAAGGCACTCATATCAATAACATTTACGAAATGCCTATTATATTCTAGGCACGATGCCAGGAACTTTATATACACAAAATGTGGTAGCAAAGAATGCAGACTTGGCATCTGACATCCTTGGTTCCAATCTAGGTTCCATTATTTCCTTTGAATGTGACTCTAGACAATGGCCTTAATTTCTTTGGGCTTTAGTTTGCTCATCTCTAAAATGGAGATAATACTACCTATACTTCATAAGCTTGTAATAAATAAAGGAGAAAATGTATGTAAAAGCACTTAGCACAATGCCTCGTACAGTAGGCACTCTCAGTTACCATGTGTGTAGCAGTTTGACATTATTTATGAATTCCAAAAATAGATATTGGATTATGTTTGTAAACTGGTCTGTTCCTCTGGGCGTGATTAAATTATGACTAGGGCTTTGGGCCACATCAGTAGGGCGTTGAGTACCCGTCTCTTGTGGGGTGGTGTATTAGTCAGCCAAAGGGGTGCTAATGTGAAATACCAAAAATGGGTTGGTCTTTATAAAGGGTATTTATTTGGGGTAGAAGTCCACAGAAACCAGGCCATAAAGCGTTAAGTTTCTTCTCTCACCAAAGTCCATTGCCTCGTGTTGGAGCAAGACAGCTGCCAACGTTTGCCAGGGTTCAGGCTTCTTGGGTTTCTCTCTTCCTGGGGCTGTGTTTCTCTCCAGGCTTAGCTCCTGTTTCTTCCACAAGGTCAGCTGCAGACAATCAGGCGAATGGCTTGCTTCTCTTTTCCTGGGGCCTTTTCTCCAATATCAAAACTGCTTCTTAAAAAACTGCTTCCTCTGTCCTTTGCCTTGCCTTTTATATTCGATTCCCTCACCCACCAAGGGGTGGGGCTCAACACCCTACTGACGTGGCCCAGTCAACACCCTAATCATAATTTAATCATGCCCAGATTAACAGATCAGTTTACAAGCATGATCCAATTATATTTTTTAGAATTCATAATTACATTAAATTGGCCAACGACTACAGGTGGGGACTCACAGATAAAAGACATGGCAAAGGACAGAGTTGGAGTTTTAATGCTGAGTTTTGAGCTGGAGCCTGGGAAGTGAACACACAGGAGAAGAACACAGAGGAATAGAGATGGCTCCTTAGACACTGCAGAAGCCCTGGGAAGAGAGACAGAGCCGGTTGCCTGATAGTCTACAGCTGGCCTTGTGGTGAAAACAGAGTTGCTGAGCCCAGAAAGAAATGAGCCCCAGGAAGAGAAGAACTCAGGAAGCCTGAACCCTTGCAGATGTCGGCAGCCATCTTGCTCCAACACATGTCAATAGACTTTGGTGAGGGAAGTAACTTATGCTTTATGGCCTGGTAACTGTAAGCTTCTACCCTAAATAAATACCCTTTATGAAAGCCAACAGATTTCTGGTATTTTGCATCAGCACCCCTTTGGCTAACTAATACAATGTGTAACTGAACCAATTTTGGAATAATCCTTCCTTTACTATTTGGTGAAGCCCCATTTTATCATATATTAAATTCTCCTATATACAAAGATCTGTTTCTATTCTATGTATTCTATGTTTATTTCTCATGCCAGTACCACACTGATTTAATAATGGAATGTTTTAATATTTGGTAGCCTCTCCTTTCACTCCTTTTTTTCTTATTAGAGAAGTTGTGAGTATACAAAACAATCATGTATAACATACAGGATTCCCATACCACTACTCTCAATTTTTAAATAACATTTATTATTTTATTCTGACTATAAAAGTTCATTTTTATTCAGATAATGTAGAAAATGCAAAAAAGTAAAAAGAAAATGAAGTATATATATATATAAATAACATTTTTGTAAGCAAATACACATATATGCATATATAATTATATATCATTTTGCAAATGTTTGTATTATGAGAATTTTGATTTTTACCCACAATAAAAATAAATTAAAAAAAAAAAAAAGAAAATTAAAATTTAAAAATGAAATCATTTGTAATTCTACCATTCAGATATAGCCATGATAAATTCTTATGATTTTTGTTTTTTTCTTATTAGGATTTTATTTATTTTTTTATTTTTTTTATTTTTTAAAGATTTTATTTATTTATTCATCCATTTATCCCCCCCTTGCTGCCCACGCCCACCGGGTCAGCCAACCACGCCGTGCGGGCGGGCCTGCCCCCACCAGGAGGCCCCGGGAACCGAACCTGGGGCCTCCCACATGGTAAACGGGAGCCCCACTGATCGATCCACAGCCGCTTCCCTCTTATTAGGATTTTATATCTCGATTTTTTCTCTCTCATATTATATATAGAATATTGTATTTTTTTTTCACTCAACATTATGCTATGAGAATATTTCGTTCATTAAATATTTTTCAAAAGCATGACTTTCAATAACTGCATGTCCATCATGCAGTTGTATCAATTTATTTAAACATTACTGCATTTTTGGAACTTTATACTGTTTATACTTTTAATTATAAATAACACTAAAAATAAACTCACATAAAAAAAATCCTTGTCTGTAAGTGATTATGCATTGTCTTAGGACAGAGTCTTAGAAGTGGAAATATTATGTCAAAGGTTATGTCCATTTTAAAAGTCCTCAATACACATTGCAAAGTTGTTTTCTAGACCAGTTTGTCCCAATTTACACACTATCTCCCAGCAGTACATCACCATGGATTGTTATCTTTAATCCTAGATGATTTAATGGGCAAAAAATGTTTCTTGCTCTTTAAATTTCTGTTTCTTTGATTGCTAATAGTGAGATTGCATATTTTTTCCAAACAATTACTTACTTCTATGATGACTCTATGTCTATAATAGACATAGCAATTAATTTGCCTACTCTATCTACACTTTGTTCTCAGATAATCTAAAGCCCTGTCTTTATAATCACAGTCACAGCTATTTGGAAAAGGGGTGGACAGCTGATCCAAGCCAAACTAATGGCTTGCAATCAGACTGTGAATCAAAATCTTGAGAATGTGAGCTAAAAGATGCAGAAACTGATGAAACAGATATGCAGAAAGAAGAGTTAAATAGGACCACAAGACAGTGGACAGTCTCTGTTTCTGCTTTATCAGGACCATTCCCTGTGTGTACCACATTTCTTGTCCTTGGATGACTATGAGACTGCTTGTTATATATCTTTAAAATATGACTGCTGGAGTGACTTGTTTCTTGTAAGCAAATGTGGCTCAAGAGTGTCATTTACTCATTTTTGTTTTAGTAGTATTTTTAAAGTGTTTCCATATTGAGAATATTAACACATAGTCCTAACTATTACAAATATTTTCCCAGTTTGGCATTTGTCTTACAATTTTGTTTTCTGGCACACAGATTTTCAGTTTTTATGCAGTCACTGATCTTGTCTTTTTTATATTTTCTTTTTTTTTGGGGGGGGGTTCTCAGTCTTTATTTTTTCTATACTTTTTAAAAAATAAACTTTTAATTTTAGAATAATTTTAGATATACACAAACTTATTTAAAAAGAGCTTTGTTGAGGCACAATTTGCATACTATAAATTTCACCCATTGTAAGTACACAATTCAATCATTTTTAGTAAATTTACCAAGTTGCATAACCATCACCACAATGAGTGTTAGAACATTTACATTCCCCGCAAAAGATGTCTCCTGTGCATGTGCAGTTATTCCCTGTTCCCACCTAGAGACAACCACTAATTAACTTTCTATTTCTATAGATGTGCCAGTTCTAGACATTTCATATAAATGTAATAATATCATATATGGTCTTTAGTGTCTGGTTACCTTCTTTAGCATAATTTTTGTTTTAATTAGACTTTTAAATTTGATATTGTAGATTCACATGCAGTTTTTTTTCACGTTTATAAATTGATTTATTTATATTTTATATAAATGGAGTCATACAATATGTAGTACTTTGTGTCTTGTTTCTTTCACTTAGCATGTTCTTTATGTGTAGTATTAATGTACATTTGTTCAATTTCAAAAAAAGATGGTCTTATATATGCAATTTTACTCATATTCGTATTTCACATGTGGTTTTACTATGTTATACAATACCATGTTACATTTTTTAGCTCTCTTTTTAGTAATATACATGACCTTAGACTTTTCTTTGAAACCACTTCATACCCATACAATAGTACTGTTAGTTACAAACATTATGTTGGGCTTTTACAAACATTATGTTGGGCTTTTACGTTTTCTATTCATTTCCAAGATTAACACACATCATTTTACCAATTCTACACACGTTAAACCTCAGCTTTTCATTCTCTACCCTCATTCTATTTTCTGGAGTCCCATATTCAAGTTATTAACTCCATGAGATTACACAACATATTTAGTTCATAGGAGAGCAATCATACAGTCTTTGTCCTTTTGTGTCTGGCTTGCTTCACTCAACATAATGTCCTCCAGGTTCATCCATGTTGTCATATGCTTCACAACTTCATTTCTTCTTACAGCTGCACAATATTCCATTATGTGCATACACCACAATTTGTTTATCATCAGTTGTTGGGCACCTGGGTTGTTTCTAACTTTTGGCAATCGTGACTAACGCCACTACGAACATCGATGTGAAGATATCTGTTCGTGTCACTGCTTTCAGATCTTCTGGTATATACCCAGTAGTGGTATTGCAGAGTCACGTGGCAAATCTATATTCAACTTCTTTAGGAACTGCCGAACAGTCCTCCACAGTGGCTGTACCTTTTGACATTTCCAACAGTGAATAAGTGTTCCTATCTCTCCACATCATCTCCAACACTTGTACAGCTCAGTCTTTTTAATAGTGGCCATTCTAATAGGTGTGAAATGGTATCTCATTAAAGTTTTGATTTGCATTTCCTTAATTGCCAGTGATGTTGAACATTTTTTCATATGTTTTTTTGCCATTTGTATTTTTTCTTTGGACAAATGTTTATTCAAGTTTTTTGTCTATTTTTTAATGGGGTCATTTGTCTTTTTATTGTTGAGTTGTAGCATCTCTTTATATATCATGGATATTAAACCCTTATCGGATATGTGATTGCCAAATATTTTCTCTCATTGACTTGGTTGCCTTTTCACCCTTTTGACAAAGTCCTTTGAGGTACAAAAGTGTTTAATTTTGAGGAGGTCCCATGTATCTATTTTTCCTTTGGTTGCTTGTGCTTTGGGTGTATGATCCAAGAAACCACCACCTACCACAAGGTCTTTAAGATGTTTCCCTACATTTTCTTCTAGTAGTTTTATGGTCCTGGCCTATTTAGGTCTTTGATCCATTTTGAGCTGATTATTGTATAGGGAGTGAGATACGGGTTCTCTCTCATTCTTTTGGTTATGGATATCCAGTTCTCCCAGCACCATTTGTTGAAGAGACTATTTTGTCCAGTAAACATGGACTTGGTAGATTTGCCAAAAACCAGTTGGCCGTAGAGATGAGGGTTTATTTCTGGACTTTCAATTCTATTCCCCTGATAGATCTGTCTATCTTTATGCCAATAACATGCTGTTCTGACCACTGTAGCTTTGTAATATGTTTCAAGGTCTGGCAGTGAAATTCCTCCCACACTGCTTTTCTTTTTTAGAATGCTTTTGGCTATTTGGGTATACTTTCCCTTCCAAATGAACTTGGTAACTGCCTTTTCTATTTCTGTAAAGTAGGCTGTTGAAAGTTTGATTGGTACTGCATTGAATCTATAAATCAGTTTGGGTAGGACTGATATCTTCATGATATTTAGTCTTCCAATCCATGAACATGGAATGTCTTTCCATTTGTTTAGGTCTTCACGGCTTCTTTTAGCATTGTTTTGTAGTTTTCTGCATACAGGTCCTGCCTGTACGTCATTGGTTAAATTGATTCCTACGTATTTGAGTCTTTTTGTTGCTAATGTAAATGGAATTTTTTCCTTTATTTCCTCCTCAGATTGTTCAACACTAGTATAAAAAAAAACATTACTGGTTTTTGCATGTTGATCTTGTACCTACCACTTTGGTGAACTTGTTTATAGTTCAAGTAGCTTTGTCATAGACATTTCAGAATTATTTAAATATAGCATAATGTCATGTGATTGGTTTGTTAAGTTCTTGTATTTCTTGTAGCATCAGTGTAGGTTGCTTGTACATTTCTAGGAATTTGTCCATTTCACCTAGGTTGTCTAGTTTGTTGGCATACAGTTTCTCATAATATCCTCTTATGATCCTTTTTATTTCTGTGGGATCGGCCGTAACTTCAGCCCTTTCACTTCTGATTTTATTTGCATCTTCTATTTTTCTTTGTTAGTCTAGCTAGGGGTTTGTCAATTTTATTGATATTCTCAAAGAACCAGCTTTTGGTCTTGTTGATTTTTCTTTTTTTTGTCCTCAATTTCATTTATTTCTGCTCTAATCTTTATTATTTCCTTCCTTCTGCTTGCTTTGGGAATGGTTTGCTGTTCTTTTTCTAGCTTCTCCAGTTGTTCAATTTGATCTTTGATTTTAGTTCTTTCTTCTTTTTTAATATAGGTGTTTAGGGCTATAAATTTCTCTCTCAGGACTGCAATCACTGTATCTCATAAGTTTTGATAAGTTGTGTTCTCATTTTCATTTTTCTCAATATATTTAATAATTTCACTTACAGTTTCTTCTTTGACCCACCGATTATTTAGGAGTGTTGTTCTGCTTCCAAACATTTGTGAATTTACCTCTTTCCCATCTCTTATTGATTTCCAGTTTCATTCCAATATGATCTGAGAAGGTGCTTTGTATATTTCAATCTTTTGATATTTATTGAGACCTGCATTGTGACCTAACATGTGGTCTATCCTGGTAAAGATCTTCGAGCACTTGCGAAGAATGTATAACCTGCTGGGTTTGGTTATATTGTTCTGTATGTGTCTGTTAGGTCTAGTTCGTTTATCAAATTGTTCAAGTTCTGTTTCTTTGTTGATCTTCTGTCTAGGTGTCCTATCTAATGATGTTAGTGGTGTGTTGAAGTCTCCAACTATTATTGTAGAGATGCCTATTTCTCTCTTCAGTTTTGCCAGAGTTTGCCTCATGTGGTTTTGGGGCACCCTGGTTAGGTGTACAGATATTTATAACTGTTATTTCTTCCTGGTGGAGTGTCACTTTTATGAATACATAATGGCCTTTTTTATATCTTCTAACTTTTTGCATTTAAAGTCTGTTATGTCAGATACTAGTTAGCTACTCCCGGTCTTTTTTTAGTTACTATTTGCGTGGAGTATCTTTCTCTGACCATTCACTTTCAGCTGGTTTGTATCCCTGGGCCTAAGGTGAGTTTCTTGTAGGCAGCATATGGATGGCTCACATTTTAAAATCCATTCTATCAGCCTACATCTTTTATTTATTTATTTATTTTTGAGGTATCAGGGGCCGGGTATTGAACCTCAGACCTCGTTATGTGGGAAGCCAGTGCTCAACCACTAAGCCACATAGGCTTCTCTGAGATGGTTTTTTTGTTTTGCTTGTTGTTTGTTTTTATTTTTTCAGGAGGCACTGGGGAACTGAACCTGGGACCTTCCATGTGGGAGGTGAGCACTCAATCGCTTGAGCCACATCTGTTCCCAGCCTATATCTTTTCTTTTTTTTTTTTTAAACAATTTATTGAAGTATATCATTCATACATGAACAAACATATACTATAAGTGTTCAGTAAACATCGTGAACTTACAAAACAAACATGCATAACATCATACAGGGCTCCCACACATCACGCCCCCCATAAACACCCTGTATTGTTGTGAAACATTTGTTAACAAATCATGAAAGAGCATTGTCAAAGTATTACTACTAACTATAGTTCGTATCTTCCTCCTCTATACATTTTTTTAAAGGATTTATTTATTTATTTACTTACTTACTTACTTTTATCCATTCCCCCCTCCCCCATTTTTCTGTGTCCATTTACTGGGCAACTTTCTGTGTCCGTTTCTTGCCCTCTCTTCTCATCCTTCTCCTCCTGTCTTCACTGGGATTTGCTCCTCAGAATTTCCAATGTGGGAGAGAGGCATCCTACCGCCTGTGCCACCTTAGTTCCTGGTTTTTTGGTGCATCTTGTCTTGGCTCTCCCTTGTGCCAGTCTCCTGTTACGTCATCATATTGCTGCGTGGCTTGTGGGGCCTGGCGGCGCACCTGCGCACGGGGCCTGGCGGCTCACCCACTCGCGGGGCCTGGTGGCGCACCTGCACATGGGACCTTGTGGCCCACACGCCTTTTATATTTTTCTTTTTTTAATTTTTACCGGGAGGTCCCGGGGATCGAACCCAGGTCCCTCCATATGGGAGATGGACGCCCAACCACCCAAGCCACATCTGTTCCCCTGCTATATATCTTAAGGTTGACCAAAGACACCCAAAGTTATGTTTTTTTTACCCATACAGGATGATCATATAATAAATCAGACTTAGTTTATCACCAGCATTCTAAAAACCAGACCTTGGGAGAAAAACTAGGGCTGTGGACACATGCATGGTTTCTAATATAGCAAATGTTTAGCCTACCCTGATTATCACAAAATCAGGTCAGTTATATCTTTTGATTGGGGAGTTTAATCCATTCATATTCAATGATATTACTGTAAATGCATTATTTATTTCCACCATTTTATTCTTTGGTTTTCATGTGTCATATCTTATTTTTGTCTGTCTTCTTACATTTTTGGTCATTCTTTCTGCTATTTTATTCTATACTCTTCTCCAAGCCTCTCTCTCCTGTCTTTTTCTTTCAGTTTGTAGGTCTCCCTAAAATATTTCCTGCAAAGAAATATTTACAAACTCTTAGAGACCTCTAAAACTCTTAGTTTTGTTTCTTTTTGAATAGTTTTTGTTTCTTTTTGAATATTTTAAACTTCATAGTTGAAGGACAATTGTGCTGGATAAAGAATTCTCAGCTGGCAGCTTTTCTCTTTCAGTATCCTAACTCTATCATACCACTGTCTTCTTACCTCCATGGTTTTTGATGAGAAATCTGCACTAAGTCTTACTGGGTATCCCTTGTATGTGATGGTTTGCTTCTCCCTTGCTGGTCTCAGAATTTTTTCTTCATCTTTGATGTTTGACATTTTGAGTACTATGTGTCTTGGAGTAGGTCTATTTGCATTTATTCTGATTGGGGTACGCTGTGCTTCTTGACATATAAGTTCATTTCTTTTGTGAGAGTTGGAAAATTTTCAGCTATTATTTCCTCAAATACTCCTCCAGCTCCTTTTTCCTTCCGGAACTCCCATGACATGAATGTTGTTGCATTTCCTATTATCATTCAACTCCTTGAGCCCCTGCACAAATTTTTCCCCATTCTTTTCTCTCTTCTATTTCAGCTGTTCTGTCTTCTGTACCATTTGTTCTTTCTTCTATCATTTCGAGTCTGCTGTTGTATGCCTCTAATGTTTTTTTTGTTTTGTTTTGTTTTTTTTTTACCGGGAGGTCCTGGGAATCGAACCCGGGTCCCTCCATATGGGAGACGGACGCCCAACCAGTTGAGCTACATCCGACCCCTCTAATGTGTTTTTAATCTCACCTATTGTACCTTTCATTCCCATGAGCTCCGTTAATTATCTATTCAAGTTTTCAAATTCTTCTTTGTGCTCATTTAGTGTCTTCTTGATGTCCTTTATCTCTTTAGCCATATTGTCTTTTAACTCATTAATTTAACTCTGGAAATTTGTGTGCATCCCATTGATTATTTGTCTCAAATCCTGTGTCTCTTCTGGGGCTTTGATATATTCCTTTTCTTGGGCCATGTCTTCCATTTTCTTAGTATGGCTTGTAATCTTTTGGTGATGTCTAAACATCTGATTGGGATGGTGAGATTACTCAGATGCTCAATTTCTCTCTCTTTCATAGGGATTTAGTGGCAGGAGGTTTGTGTTACTGCTGTTCTTTGACTCTTGGTTCAACCTGTTCTGGGTCTTTAGGATTGTTAGTTGCTCAAATCTGGCTTCTGGACCCAGTAATGGGTTGCAGACCCACTTCCAAGGGCCTTGGGGAGGGAGGCTGTAAAGGTGGGAAAAAAGCTTCTCTAATATATTTCCTTTTTTTCCCTTTTTTTTTTAAGGATGTACAGGAGATTGAACTCAGAACCTTATATATGGTAAGCAATCGCTGAACCACTTGAGCTACATCCGATCCCACTTATTTACTTTTAATTTCCTTAGTGCACTTTCTTGGTCTGCCAGCAGATGGTACTCATTGGTAGCCTTCTCAGTTCAATGCCTAGTTGGAATGTGTTTGAATTTTGAGGTCGTGATTCTTTTCCTTTGCCCCTCTCTCTTCTGGGCGGTGTCCAGCCTTCCCCTGATATCCTAAACCCTGGAGGATATTTTCCCCCAGGCCATTTCTGCCTGTCCTGTAGCTATTTTTCTGGGAAAGAAGAGAGTCCTGTGTGTGTTTCCACATGCAGTTTTAAGAAATAAAACAGAAAGATCCCTTGAACACTTGACCCAATTCTTCCTATGGTTATATCTTGCAAAACTATCAGAAAATATTATAACCAGCACATAAACTTTGATAGAGTTAAGATACAGAACATTTCCATCACCACAGGATTTCCCACATTGACCTTTTATAACAACACACATCTCCCTTCCCCACTTCATGTCCCTAATCCCTGGCAACCACTAATCTGTTGCCTATTTATATAGTTTTGCCATTTCAAAAATCTCATATAAATGGAATCATAAAGGATATAGTCTTTTGGGATTGGTTTTCTTCATTCAGCATAATTTTTATTCAAGTTGTTGTATGTATCAATAGTTTGTCTTTTTATTTCTGAGTAGAATTCCATGGTATGGATTACAACCATTTGTTTAAGAATTCATCCACTGAAAGACATCTGGGTTGTTTTCAACCCAGAGATTTATGAATATTCTATGAACATTTATAGAGATTTATGAATATTCCATGAACATTCATGTACAGGTTTTTATGTGAATAAAAGTTTTCATTTCTCTAGGATAAATCCCCAGGAGTTAGATTGCTGGGTCTTATGGCTGTTGCATGTTTAGTTTAAGAAACTGCCAAATTATTTTCCAGAGTGGCTGTACCATTTTATGTTCTCACCACCAATGTATGAGTGATCCAATTTCTCCACATCCTTGTCAGCATTTGGTATTGTCACTATTTCTTATTTTAGCCATTCTGATAAGTGTGTAGTGATAGCTCATTGTGGCTTTTTATAAAAAGGCTATGATATGAAATTTTTTTTTTAAACTTGCAAACAAGAAGAAACACACTTGGCTTTGGCTATATTCAGAGCACTATAGTTCTTTTAAAGTGCAGTATTAAGATGCCTTAAAAAGAGATTCTACATTATCTGATGTCTGGTAACACTGATATTTGTTATTTACAACCCCTTCACAACTCTTGATTTTATGATTGGAGCAGATGGAATATAAAATGATAGGTAATTTTTAGATGACTGCATCAATGTAATAATACACACTTTAAAGCCTTTAAAAGTAAGATAGTTACAATTGTCCTACATCAAAGTAATCATTTGAAATTAGTCTTATATAAATAGGATGACCATACACCTCTGATCTGGCCCTGGGCAGTTTCTGGTTATACCTATTGTTCTGTTGTACTGTTAGCAGTGCCCCCCTTCACTCTCAATGTCCTAATTAACTAGATTATGTAATCAAACTGCAGAACAGTTATGTTGAAGAAATAATTTTTAAAAATTTGATGTATAGTCTAGTGTAGGAAATACTACCTGTCACTCAAGCCAGGCAAATGTGGTTATCACAGTACATAATATTAAATTATTTAAATAATTCTCATCCACTGGGAATAAAGTAAATTTTGTTAATGAATTGAGAGTACCAAGAATAACATCTTTAGATGATTTTGAAAACACTCAAGAATGAAACTTTTAAATTTTTTCAAATAGGGTTAAGGTTATTCAAAGGAAAATGTTAATACACCTACAATTCTAGAATGGATCATACCAGGTTTCAAAAATGTAGAAATAGGGGAGCGGGTGTAGCTCACTGGTTGAGTGCCTGCTTCGCACGTATGAGGTCCCAGGTTCAATCCCCAGTACCCCCTAAAAAATATAGAAATAAATAATTGAGTTTATCAACCTATTCTCAAAGATTTACATTTATGTTCCAGACACTTTCTGGATGAGATAATAGCTCCAAAGTACTTCCTTTAACATTGTAAAGCAACATAGAAAATTAAACACATGGCTTAGATTTTAGGATAGAGGTTAATGAAATCAGTTTGGTGAGTTAAAATGTATATCTCACCCATAAAACTGAATATAATGATATACTGACTCATGATGCTACCCCTTCTTTAAAACATTAAAATCTGTCATTTTTAAGAGTTACCAAAGTTAAAACAGAGAGCAAAAGATTTTCTAGGCAACTGTTGAAGAAAGGGGGAAACATTGTGAATGATAAATTCAGATTGGCCACATGAGATCAGTTTTCTATATTTGTGAAACATAATACCTATATCATCTCAGCTGAAAATGAAACAGAACATAATATAATTGTAGAACAGTGCTTTAAAAGAACTTTTTTTCCAGAGAATCATATTCCTTAATTAATTTTCCCATTCACTTTAGTATATTTATGATTCACTCATGGCATAGAATGTGTTTATATTTTAAAGTAATGTGTCTACTACTTGTACACATTGAATCTCAAGGCATCAACACATTCGCATACTTTGAGACTAAACTTTGGATTACTGTTCGTTTAATTCTCGCGACTGTTTCTGGGAATTCAAGGACGCTTCTACTGGCAAAGAACATGCAGTAGCAACAATAGCATTTCTAAATCCCTGAGACTCTGCTTTCAGTCCTAGTGAAAGATTAACTATTGTAGCAGCATGTTCCCAGCTTTCCCCTAAAACAGGAACCAGTGAGGCCTGATTTCTATCAAACTTTTTTGTCATCTGATTGGTTAAAATTACAACTAATCTTTCATTATTTGATTATTTCATTATTTGCTGGGCTAGGCCATTTAATAACCGAGTACAAAATGATAGGTCATGACGAAAAGGAAAAACAATACCATCCACTAGCACTAATAGAAGCTTTGAATGTCTGAACAGAAGTATGGATGGTGATAAATGTGTGCCAAAAGTTCTGTGTAACCATGACAAAGAAAATAATAACCATGGGAAAGAATATTTTCAAGAGTGAAATCCAAAGATTTTTTTAAGGAGGTACCAGGGATTGAACCCAGGACTTCCTACATGGGAAGCAGGTGCTCAACCACTGAACTACATTTGCTCCCCAATGAAAATTGGTTTTTTGGTTTGTTTGTTTATTTGTTTAGGAGGTACCAGGGATCAAACCCGGGACCTTGTACATGGGAAGCAGGTACTCAACCACTTGAGCTACATCCGCTCCCATCCTCCAAAGCTTTTTGGTGTTCCTATCCCATGTGTGTTCTTGTTATACAATGAAGATGAAGGAAATCAATGTAGCTCAGTGGTTGAGTACTGGCTTCCCACATACTATGTCCCGGGTTAAATCCCCAGCCCCAGTACCTTAAAAAAAAAAAAAAGAAGATGCTGAATGCAGGCAGTAGTAAGGTCTACCACTCTGTCAACCATAAAACTTCCCTCTGTATCAATAAAAACTGCTTTACTTGCTACTTCTCTAAAACATTCTAGTATCTGCCCGTTTACTGCCAAATGCATACAGCATGTCTTGGTGTATTTAAGAGGCATTTTCTACTTAAAATTTGTAGAGTTTCTAAGGCTTCCTCTTTAGATATCCCAACTTTTTTGCTGAGCTCTGAGGGATTCACCTCCAGAATTTCCTTGGTAGTCTGGAAACCAGCAGAGACTAATTTCACCCATACCACTGTGGACAGCAGGGAAACTCTCCAAATCCTGCTGCATTTCAAAGCGGGACACCTGAACGCAGTCCCCATGCAGCCAAACTGCACATCAGCGCCCAGCCTGTGCCATGTCTCATTGTAGTTTTAATTTGGATTTCCATAATGGCTAATGATGTTGAACACCTTTTCCTGTGTTTGTCATTGTATATCCTCTTCAGTGAAATGTCTGCTCATGTCTTTTGCCCATTTTCTAATTGGAATGTTTCTTTTGTTTTTGTATTTGTTTTTTGTATTTGTATTTGTTGAGTTTTGAACATTCTTTGTATATTCTAGATATTAGTTCTTTGTCAGATAATGTCATTAGCAAATATTTTCTCCCAGTCTGTAGCTTGTCTTTAAATCCTCTACATGGTCTTTCTTTCTTTTTTTTTTTTTTTTTAAAGATTCCATTTATTCATTTATCCCCCCTTGCTGCTTGTGCTCGCTGTGTCCACCTGCTGTGCATCCCTCTGTGTCCACTTGTCTCCCTTTGTTGCGCCATCCCGCTGCGTCAGCTCACCACGCCGCACGGGCTGGCCTGCCTTCACCAGGAGGCCCCGGGAACCGAACCCGGGGCCTCCCATATGGTAAACGGGAGCTCCATCGATTGAGCCACATCCGCTTCCCTCTACATGGTCTTTCAAAAGGCAACCGTTTTTACTTCTGATGAGGTCTAATTTATCAATTTTTCCTTTTATGGGTTGTGCTTTTGGTGCCAAATCTATCTCTTTGCCTAGCCCTAAATCCTAAAGATTTTCTCCTATTTTATTCTAAAAGTTTTATAGTTCATGTTTAAATCTATGATCCATTTGAGTTAACTTTTTATAAGGTATGAGGTTTAGGTAGAAGTTCATTCTTTTTGTCTCCAATTACTCCAGCACCATTTCTTGGGTGACTTTATATTTAGATCTTTTAACATTTCTTTCATCAGTGTTTTGTAGTTTTTGGTGTACAAGTCTTGTATTTCTTTTGTTAAAATTATACCTAAGTATTTCATTCTATTTTTTTTTTTTATTAGAAAAGTTGTGAGATTACAGAATGATCATGCATAACATACCTCATCACCAACACCTTGCACTGGTGTGGAACATTTGTTACAATTGATAACACTGTTTAATAATGGTACTATTTTTTTAAAACAGTACAGTAGAACATTGTTTTACACGAATTCAACTCACACGAATTCAGGTATATGCAATTGGCAATAGAAAAAATAAAGGCAGAGAAAGAGAGAGGGAGAGAGAGAATTAAAATTTCAAAAAATTATTTCTATGATTAATTTTGTTTCCTTATTTTTACTAGAGTGTTTCTTTGCCTTATTTATAAAAAATGTGCGATAGGTATGTTCATATAAGAAATATTTATTAAATATTGGAGTTAGTTATTATGTGTGATTTTCAACTTACGAGGAGGGTCTTAGAACAGACTGGTTGCGTAAAATGAGGTCCTACTGTAGTTACCTTTGTTCTAATTGATGAAAGAGTATTAAAATAGTTCTATGTATTGTCCATTATTTACATTAGGTGTATTTTCCCATATATACCACCCTATTATTGACACCTTGTATTAGTATCCTACATTTGTTGAAACTCATGAAAGAACATTCTTATACTTGTACTATTAACTATAGTCCATCATCTACAATAGGGTTCACTGTGTTGTACAGTCCTATGTTAAATCTTTTAATTTTTATTCTAGTAATACATACATCCTAAAGTATCTTCTAACCATATTGACCTATTTGGTTCAGTGCTGCTGATTACACTCCCAATAATGTGTTACCATCACCACCATCCCTTTCCAAACCTTTAACATCAGCCTAAATAGAAATTCTGTACAAGTTAAGCATCAACTCCCCATTCTCTAACCCCAATCTATCTCCTGGTAACCTATATTCTAGATTCTAACTCTGTGAGTTTGCTCACTATAATTAGTTCATAGCAGTGAGATCATACAATTATTTGTCCTTTTGTGTCTGGCTTATTTCACTCAACATAATGTCCTCAAGGTTCATCCATTTTGTCGCATGTATAAGGACTTCATTCCATTTTACAGCTGAATAATATTCCATTGTATGTATATACCACATTTTGTTTATCCATTCATCAGCTGATGGACATTTGGGTTGCTTCCATCTTTTGTCAATTGTGAACAAAGCCTCTATGAACATTAGCATTTAAGTGCAAATATCTGTTTGAGTCCTGCTTTCAGGTCTTCTGGGTATACACCTAGTAGTGGAATTGCTGGACCATATGGTAATTCTATACTTAGCTTCCTGAGGAACTGCCAAACTGTCTTCAACAGTGGCTGCACCATTTTACACTGCCACCAACAATTAATGAGTATTCCTATTTCTCCACATCCTCTCCAAACACTTGTTTTCTGTCCTTTTAATATTGGCCTCTCTAGTGGCTGTGAAGTGACATCTCAATGTGGTTTTGATTTGCAATTCCATAATAGCTAGTGATATTGAGCATCTTTTCGTGTGCTTTTTAGCCATTTGTATTTCCTCTTTGGAAAAATATCTATTAAAGTCTTTTACCCATTTTTAAATTGGGTTGTTTGTCCTGAGTTGTAGGATTTCTTTATATATTCTGGATATTAAATCCTTACTGGATATGTGGTTTCCAAATATTTTCTCCCGTTGAGTAGGTTGTCTTTTCACTTTTGTGACAAAGTCCTTTGATACATGAAACTTTTTTTATTTTGAGGAGGTCCCATTTATTAATTTTTTCTTTTGTTTCTTATGCTTTGGGTGTAAAGTCTAAGAAACCATTGCCTATCACAAGGTCTTGAAGATGCTTCCCTACGTTTTCTTCTAGGAGTTTTATAGTCCTGGTTCTTATATTTAGGTCTATTAGAATTTATTCTTTTTGGATTATGTTGCCCTTCTTGGACATGTATATTTTGTGTTTTATAATAGTTGGGAAAATTTCAGCCATTATTTCCTCAAATATTCTTTCTGCCCCTTTTCCCTTCTCTTCTCCTTCCAGCACACCCATGAGGTGTGTGTTTATGCACTTCATGCTGTCATTCAAATCCCCGAGGTACTGCTGGAAGCAGCTGGATTGATAGAACAGTGGAATGGCCTTTTAAGACTCAATTATGGTGCCAACTAGGTGGAAACACTTTGCAGGGCTGGGACAATGTTCTCCAGAAGGCTGTATATGCTTTAAGGCAGTGTCCACTCTATGGTGCTGTTTCTCCCATAGCCAGGATTCATGGGTCCAGGAATCAAGGGGTGGAAATGGGAGTGGCACCACTCACTACTACCCCTAGTGGTCCACTAGGAAAATTTTTGCTTCCTGTCCCTGCAACCTTAAGCTCTGCTGGTCTACAGGTCTTAATTCCAAAAGGAGGCGTGCTTCCACCAGGAGACACAACAAAGATGCCACTGAACTAGAAGTTAAGACTACCACCTGGCCACTTTGGGCTCCTCATGCCTCTGAATCAACAGGCAAAGAAGGGAATTACTGTACTGATTGGGGTGATAGATCCTGACTATCAAAGGGAAAGAGGACTGTAACTACACAATGGAGGTAATGAAGAGTTTGCCTGGAATACAGGAGATCCTCTAGGGCATCTCTTAGTACTACCATGCCCTGTGATTAAAGTCAATGGAAAACTGCAACATCCCAATCCAGGCAGGACTATCAATGGCCCAGAAACTTCAGGAATGAAGATCTGGGCCACCCTACCAGGCAAAGAACCACAGCCAGCTGAGGTGCTTGCTGAGAGTAAAGGGAACATGGAATGGGTAATGGAAGAAGGCAGTGATAAATACAAATTACGACCACGTGAACAGTTACAGAAACAAGGACTATAACGGTCATGAATATTTCTTCCTTGTTTTGAGTATGTTTGTATATGTACATAAAATAAATATCTCTGTTTTCTTCCATATCTTATCCCCTTATCATCTGACATAAGTTGTATTAGTTTCATGTTGCAGTATTTAAGTTATAAGATGTCAAATTTAAGAGTGACTGTTACCCAAGGACTTGCACCCTATTCTGGATGGATTTAGTGCATTTCTGGTTGTACGCAGGACAGTTGAGTACTGTTAGGTGAAAAAAAGTCTGTTTTTTTAAATTTAGAGATTAAGCATGGTTTAAGGTAATATGCATGGCTTCCAAGTTGACAAGGGGTGGACTGTGATGGTTAGGCTCATGTGTCATCTTGGCCAGGTAATGATGCCCAGTTGTTTGGTCAAGAAAGGACTGACATAATTGTATTGTGAGGACATTTCATGGACTTAAATCATCAATGAGTTGACTGCATCTATGGCTGATTGCATCTCTAATCAATGGAGGAGATTGCTTTCTGCAATGAACAATGTTTCATCCAATCAGTTAAAGGCTTAAAAGGATAAATGTTTTCAGCAGTCAAGAGAGAGAATTCCCATCTCTACTTCAGACAGCCAGCTTCTCCTGGGGAATTCATCAAGGACCTTCACTGGAGTTCCTGGCTTGTGGCTTGCTCTATGGAATTTGGACTCATGCATCCCCACAGTTGCATGAGATAATTTTATAAAATCTCATAGTATTTACAGATATCTCCTGTTGGGTCTGCTTCCCTAGAGAACCCTGACTAATTTAAGTACACGTTTATAATTGTTATATCTTCCCGATGAATTGCCCATTTTATCATTATAAATATCCCTCTTTGTCTCTATTAACATTTTTATTGTCTCAGTGTCTATTTTGTCTGATATTAGTACAGTTCTTCCAGCTATTTTGATTGTTTACATGGTATATCTTTTCCAGCTCTTTTATCTTTCACTAAGGAATCTAAAGTGTATCTCCTATAGACCGCATATAGTTGGAATTTTTTCCTTATCCAATCTGACAATCTCTGTCTTTTGTTTGGATTTTTAAAACATTCAAATTTAATGTTATTATTGATATGGTTGGATTTTTATCTTCCATTTTGCTTCTTATATATCATATGTCTTTTTTGTTCCTTTTTTCCTTCTTGTCTTTTTTTAAGTGGAAATTTTCTTGTGTAACAATTTAATTCCTTTAATGATTTTTAACTTTATTTTTTGAGTATTTTGTTAGCGGCTGCTTGTGAGAGTTTGAAGTTTTCTTATGAATCCCCAAAAGAGAAGAAATTGTTTTTGAACTAGTCCATTCCTGTGGGTGTGGGGCCTTTTGATTGGACTATGTCAGTGAGGTGTGAGCCAGCTTGGGTCTCCACCCTCTTGCTGGATCTGATATAAACAGAGACAGAGAGAAAGGAAGCTGCCATATTTGATCCTGCAATGTGAGAGAAAGGACTCCAGGTTCGCCCACAGCTGATCTCAAGGAGAGAAGTCCCAAGAGGCTCAAAGAGCTGAGGCCCAGGGAGAGATGAGCCATATGCTTGAAAGCTTACAGCTGAACTTGGGAAGAAAGCAGAGCAGCCGAGAGTGAGAGAGGAGGCCCAAAAAGAGACAAGCTCTATGCCTGATTTCCCACAGCTGAGCTCCAGGAGATGGTAGATTCTGGAGGGTAAGGCAGAGCCCTCTGCAGAGATCAGAGGCCATCTTGCTTTACTACATAGCAGCTGATTTTGGTGACAAAACATCTCTGCTGATGCCTTGATTCAGACATTTCACGGCCTTGAAACTAAGCTTTTACCCCAAATAAATCTCCCTTTATAAAAGCCAACATTTTTCTGGTACTATGTATCAGCAGCCCTGTGGCAAACTAAGACATTGCTCTAGTGTTTCTAATATAGATCTTAACTTCTCATTATCTACTTCTTATATATAATAACTCAGTTACAGTGAACTATCAATACTTTATTCCTATATAGTGCCATTCCTCCCTCCCTCTCATTTTTTGTGGTATTATTCAATACATATTGCATCTACAGAAACCCCAAAATACTTTGTTACAATTATTGCCTTATATAATTTTATGTCTTTTGTAAGAGATAAAAAGGAAAGCAAGTATATATTTATAGAGTTTGTTATATTAACCCAATTATTCTGGCTTTACTTGTTTCTTCTTGTGGATTGGAGTTACCATCTAGTTTCATTTCCTTACTCCTATATATCTTTGCTCCCACCCACCTTCTTTTTGCTGTTATTGTCAAGTATGTTACAATTCTATATTTCACAGGCTCAGCAATACAATTATACATATTTGTTTAACTCAGTTAAGAGAAGGAGAAGAAATATGCAATTATACTATCTTTTCTAATTACCTACATAAATTGCCTTTACTTTTTTTTTTTTTTTTTTGGTATGAATTTGAATTACTGTCTTGTCACTTGCTTTCAATCTGAAGAACTTCCTTTAGGATTTCTTATAAAGCATGTCTGCTTGCAACAGATTCTTTGTTTTTGTTTATCTTAGAATGTCTTTATTTTGCCTTCAGTTTTTAAATATAGTTGTGCTGGATATAAAAGTTGTGGTTGACAGTTCTATATTTTAGCACTTTGATATGATTCTGGCCACCACTGTTTCTTAAGTCTAAACTTTTGTGGTTCCCTTGTATGTGATGAGTCATTTTTCTCTTACTGCTTTCAAGATTTTTTCTTTGTCTTTCATCATTTTGATTAGGACAAGTCTGATGTGGGTCATTTGTGTTTTACAGTTCAACAAGCTTCTTGCATGTATAGATTAATGTGTTTTTTTCCATCAAATGTGGGAAGTTTTCAGACATTATTTCTTCAAATATGTTTTTCCTGCCTTTCTCTCTCCTTTCCTTCTGATACTCTCATTATGTATATGTTGGTGCACTTAATGGTGTTACTCATTTCTCCGAGGCTCTGCTCATTTTCCTTTATTCCTTTCTCTCTGTTCTTTAGATCACATAATCTCTATTGACCTCTCTTCAAGTTTTCTGCTTCTTTCTTCTGCCAGCTCAAATATACTGTTGATCCTCTCTACTGAAATTTTCACCTATTGTATTTTTCAACTCCAGCATATCTACTTCATTCTTTTCAATAGTTTCTATCCCTTTATCGATATTCTCTATTTGATGAGACATTGTCATCATGCCTTCCTTTAATTCTCTATGCATAGTTTCATTTACTTACCCAGGGTAGATTTTCTGTAATACAGAGCTGGAGGTTGGGGTAGGTGTGAGGGAGCAGGTCTTGCCTCAAATGCCATAGACTCTTGCTATTTTTGCTGAGACTTACTAGATTTTCTTCAATGAATGTTTCTCCATTTGCTATATACCCTTGGACAAATTTCAGAGACTTAAATGATTGGTTTTTAAAATAGTTTTCACCATTTAAATTTTAGTTTTGCTGGAAAGAGTGTCTGCTGAGTGTCCTACTTTGCCATACCAGAAGTCTCAACCTCTGTTTTCTTTTTACAAAATAATAGCTTTTTTGACAGTTTTTTCTTCCAGCACTTTGAATATATCATTCCACTGCTCTCTGGCCTCCAATGTTTCTCATTAAAAGTCAATTGTTAATCTTCTTTTGTTTCTTTTGTATGTAATGAGTCATATTTCTCTTGTTCCTTTCAAAAAAAATTTTTTAACAGTATCTAGGTCTTTATATTACTTGGAGTTTGTTGATATTCTTGGATGTGTACCTTGATGTTTTTCATTGAATTTGGAAGTTTCCAATCATTATTTCTTCAAATATTTTTCTATACCCCCCCTTTTCTGGGACTCCCATTATGCATATGTTGGTATGCTTGATGTTGTCCTACAGGTCTCTTAGGCTGTTTATTTTTCTTCATTCTTCCTTCTTTCTGTTCTTCAGATTAAATAATCTGCATTGATCTATCAAGTTCACTGATTTTTTTTTTTTTAAAGATTTTATTTATTTATTCATTTATCCCCCCCGCTTGCTGCTTGTGCTTGCTGTGTCCATTTGCTGTGCATTTTTCTGTGTCTGCTTGTCTTCCCTTGCTGGGTCGTCCTGCTGCGTCAGCTCACCGCGCCATGTGGGCTGGCTTGCCTTCACCAGGAGGCCCCAGGAATCGAACCCGGGGCCTCCCATATGGTAAACGGGAGCTCTACTGATTGAGCCACATCCGCTTCCCAGGTTCACTGATTTTTTTCATCTAGCAGCTCAAATCTGCTGTTGAACCCCTCAGGTGAAATATTCATTTCAGTTATTAACCTTTCAACTACTTCAGAATAGCAATTTGGTTCCTTTTTATAATTTCTATCTCTTTATTGATATTCTCTATTTGATGAATCATTGTTATCATACTTTCCTTTAATTCTTTTTTTTTTAATAATTTATTTTCATCTTTTTTTTTTTTACCGGGAGGTCCCAGGGATCGAACCTGGGTCCCTCCATATGGGAGACGGACGCCCAACCAGTTGAGCTACATCCAACCTCCTTTAATTCTTTAAAAATAGATTACTTTAGGGAAGCAGATGTGCTCAAGCAATTGAGCTCCCGCCTACCACATGGGAGGCCTGTAGTGCCTCCTGGTGCCTCCTAAAGAAGACAGCGAATTGGTGCAATGGGAAGGAGCAACAAGCTGACACAACAAGATGATGTAACAAGAGACACAAGAAGAAAAACATAATGAAAGACATAATAAAAGCAGAGAGTGGAGGTTCTTGGTAAGACAAGCAAGATGGCGAGCTGACGTGACAGGCAGGAGCGGCAAGCTGACTCAACAAGATGATCCAACAAGAGACCAAAGAAGAAAAAATATGAGAGACACAACAAAGCAGGGAACGGAGGTGGCTCAAGTGATTAGGTGCCTCCCTCCCACATCTGAGGTCCCGGGTTCAGTTCCCGGTGCCTCCAAAAGAAACAAGGAAGACGAACAGACACAGCAAGTGCAAACAAGGAGAGAGTGGGGAGAAATAATAAATAAAATAAATCTTAAAAAAAAATAGATGACTTCAGTTCTTTGAATATACTTATAATAGCTGATTTAAAGTCTTTATCTACTAAGTATAACATCTGCACCCCTCAGAGATAGTTTATATTGACTGCATTTTTCCTGTGTATGAACTACACATTCCTGTTTCAATTTTTTGTTGAAAATTTGGCAGTTTTGCTAATATAGTATATAATAGCCACTCTGGATTTTGACTCTTCCCCTGGTGTTGTTGCTGATGATTTATTTGTTTAGTTGTTTGGTGACTTGTCTGAACTAGTTTTGGAGAGTCTGTCTCACCTGAGCCCCTCAAGTAAAAATTTCATTTCAGTTATTATACCTTTCAACTGCTTAGATTTTTATTTTTAATTATTCTTTTCATTTTTAAGCCAAACTTCCTAGAGGTCTCTCTTGGGTCAGCATAGGTTATTGTTCAGCCAATTATTGGTCAGAGGTTGTGCTTAAACACCTTGAGCCAGTAAGAGTTCCAGCCTTTGCCAACAGGATTTGTGTGTAGAATGGGGCATACATTAAAAGTTCAGGCAGTTTACAAATCTGTCCTGGCTTTTATTTTCTTCTTGTGCAAGGCCTCATGTTCAGCCAGGTACATATATATAACTGGGGTGCTCTCCTTTCTCTCCTGATTGTGCATGTACAGAGCCTTCCAGATCCTCAGGAATAGGTAGAAGCTTATCAAAGCCCTATGGACATCTTATTGCCCAGATCTCCCAGTTAATTTTTTGGCTTGGTGCATTGCAAGCATAGGCAGCTGAGGTGCTTGCTTTCCCTGACCGTTTATCACCAAGACTGCTATTGTTTTTGACAGTGCCTGGACTTGGGACTTCTTTATTTTTATTTTAAAAAATTAATTCCCTTCCTGTCTCAAGGTAAATTAAACAGTTGCTTAGATTTATATCGCCTTTTATCACATTTTAACATTTTTCTCTTTAATTAATACATCTGGAATTTATGTGAGGCAAGGATCTAAACTGATATTTCCTCCATAAATACTAAACCAATTTTTTCCAACAACATTTTTAAAGGAATTCATCTCTTTCTCATTGATTTGTGCTGCCTCCTTTACCATATTTTAAGTTTGTATGTGTTTAGGTCTTATTCAGTATTATCTGCTCTTAAAATATGACCTGTCAATTTTTGTACCAGTATTACATTATTTTATTTAAGTTTATAATACATTTTGGTATCTAGTAGGGTCAAGACTCTTCTTAATACTCTTCTTCAAAAATTTCTATGCTATTCTTTTCTTTTTCAGTCACCGTAGAGACTGTTAAAATTGCCAATGCCAACTATATTTCAAGTTGTCATGGCAGGGTATTGGGAAAAGTTTTCAATTAGCAATAATCACGCCTTGGATAAACCTCATTGGCTATAATACTGCCACTGCACAAAGTTCTTCTATGCTATTCTTGCTCATTTGCTTTTCTCAATGAACTTCAGAATTATTCTGTCAAGTGAACAAAACCTGGTTCATATATATCTGTACTCTTTACATATTAGGATGGTACATGTCTAACCCAAGTGCCCTGTGACAGCAGGGAGTAGATCCACTGCTTCTTAATGGAATTTTTTCTCAGAACAGAACTACTTAACTTCACCCATGAATCAAAAGAGGAGGGACCTTGTCCAATTTCATGTTCTATTTCTGGAAATCTGTTGAGGTTTGAATGAACCTTTGCTAGAAACGATAGGGCCTTGGTACATGTCTCTCCACATCCGACAGGGTTACACCTCATCTCTAGAAGCCTGACAGAGTTCTTCAGTACCCCTCTGTGGCCGTTGGGCAGTTTGAGGTAATTATGAATTCCAAAAATATAATTGGATCATGCTTGTAAACTGGTCTGTTAATCTGGGCATGATTAAGTTATGATTAGGGCGTTGACTGGGCCACGTCAGTAGGGTGTTGAGACCCCACCCCTTGGTGGGTGGGGAATCGAATATAAAAGTCAAGGCAAAGAACAGAGTAGAAGCAGTTTTTGAGAAGCAATTTATGTTGGAAAGAAGGCCCCAGAAGAAGAGAAGTGAGCCGTTCGCCTGATAAGTCTGCAGCTAACCTTGTGGAGGAACCAGAAGAGCTAAGCCCAGAGAGCAATGCAGCCCCGGGAAGAGAGGAAAATAAGAAGCTTGAACCCTGGCAAACGTCGGCAGGTGTCTTGCTCCAACATGTGGCAATGAACTTTGGTGAGAAGAAACTTAATGCTTTATGGCCTGGTATCTGTGGACTTCTACCCCAAATAAATACCCTTTATAAAGACCAACCCATTTTTGGTATTTCACATTAGCACCCTTTGGCTGACTAATACACCCTCCTACCTCAATAATCATAGTTATATATGTGCAGGCCTTCCTCAAATTATGTCATCCTTTCCTAAAAGACTCCCATTTATCTAGGCCAATTGTCCATGAGCTTCACCAACATGCCTCTGAGCCAAACTTCCCCAGGATTACTTTACTTTCATGAGAGACATCTTTTACCTATAGTAAGTAGAAGTGATTGAGGAGTTTAAACTCCTACTACTCAATTAGGCCATAGTTGAATGTTCCTACCAGTATTTACCTGACATTGCTGGTCAATGCAGTATTTAGGGTAAGTTAATCTTCAATTAAAGTTGAATTTTAAAATTTCAACCAGATGTTTTGCTAATATTAAACAAAGCATTTTCCTACCTTTTTGTCTTCTTTAAAAGCATAGGAATTAGGAGCTGAAGAGACATGGTTCAAGCCCTTGCACTACCCCTTACTAGCTATGTAACCTTAGGCAAGTCACTTCTCTGAATCTCTGTTTCCTCATCCATAAACAGAGATAAAACCTCCTTTTCAGCACTGTTATGAAGATTAGAAGCATCATATACAAAAGGCTTACTTATCACAGTGCCAGGCACATAATATATCATATTATAGAACCTGTTCTTGATGACTTTAAGAACATCAATTATTATCTTGTGCTTTAATAACGGTATCTTACATGGGTTACTGACTTATATGGGGAAATTTTCCCCCACGCTAAATGACTTCATATGTTGCCTCTTCTTTTTGGGTTCGGCATTTTAAATAGTAAATTTTATATTTTTTCCTTGCTTTTAGGCTGTGAGATTTCACTTATTGGATTAGTGAGCCAAAGGGGTGCTGATGCAAAATACCAGAAATTGGTTGGTTTTTATAAAGGATATTTATTTGGGGTAGAAGCTTACAGTCACAAGGCCCTAAAGAGTCCAACTCAAGGTACCATAAGAGGTACTTTCTCACCCAGAGTCTGTTGCCACATGTTGACACAAGATGGCAGGCAATGTCTGTGAGGGTTCAGTCTTCCTCCTCCTCTCAAGGCTCCGTGGTCCCAGCTTCTTCCAAACTCAGCCGCAGGCTAGGACAAGTCTTGTCTCTCTCCCGGGGCTCATATCTCTCCAGGCTCAGCTGCTCTGCTCTCTCCACAAGGCCAGCTGTAAAATGTCAGGCGAACCGTTTGTTTCTCTTCCTGGGGCCTCTGCCGTGTCTAATGCAGCCTTCTCTCTTTCCTCACGTATCTGCTTCTCTGTGTGCTTACTTTCCAGGCTCCAGGATCAAAACTCTAACTTTCTCTTCTGCCATGTTGTTTTCTCTGAGTCCCCACCCACCAGGGGGGCGGAGACTCAATGTCCTACTGACATGGCCCAATCAAAGCCTTAATCATTATTTAATGAAGTAAAAGTGAAGCCTCTGAATCAAATCCAATATAATATGCCCAGAGGAATAGACCAGTTCACAAACATAATCCAATATATATTTTTGGAATTCATGAACAATATCAAACTGCTGCACTTATCACTGCTGTTACTAAGGCTAGTTCTAAGAGTAGCTCCTACTTCCTGTCTCACCTCCTTTATAATATGCTACTTCTGATATATTTTATACTGCAAAATGAGATGGCAAAATTGACAGAAATATATCTAAATTAAGAATAAATATGCTGAGGAAGAGTCTAAGGGGTTTCTCTTTGGTGGAAGTATATAGAATCTATTAAACTATTACAGTAGTCTTTGTGATAGCTGTTACAGCTATTTATAAGTAATTTTTTACTTATTTTCATGTTCCTGGATGTGAACATGAAATAAATATGAAAATGAGGTATTATTATATAAAGAAAAATAAACAAAATGTGCAATTCCAGGGTTAATATGGGACAATGCAGAGCTATGTCTGGCTCAGGAATGTTAGGAACTAGGAGGAATAAATGCTTATTCATTATTCCCATTGGGAAAACTACTTAAAGGGACCTAATTAATGACAAGGAAGTTAGGAATGAACATATATTGAGTACCTCTTATGTACTAGGCCCCCTGCATACATTAGCTTAATCCTCAAACAGATCTGAGATATAGGAATTATTATACCCTTTTATAAGCTAGGAAATTAAGCTCAGAAAGAGACTTATCCAAAAAAAAAATTGCCAAAGCCAGAATTCAAACTAAGGTCTGTCTGGTTCCAAAGCTCTATAGCCCTTGAAAATCTACTCTGGTGACTTGTAGGGACTGACTTCCTCTTGCACCAGAACTTATTTCCTTTACATCAGCAAATAAACAATTTAAAAATGTAATAGGAAATAGAGTACCAACCAGAATCACAACAATATATATCAAAGACCTAGGAATTAGTTTACAACGTAGAAGACTTCTGTGGGGAAAAAACCCAACTCTATTAAGACATAAAGGAAGAGACCTGAGTAAATGTAGAGGCACACTCTGCTCATTGGCTGGGAAGACTTAACATTATAAAGATGTCAATTCTCCCCAAATTTTTAACCTATAAATTCAATTCAGTGACAAAAGAAATCTCAACAAGATTTTGTGAAACCATGACTAACTGGAATAAAGGCTCATGAAGTTCAAGAATAGCCGGTATAAAAGAAAAGCAAAGAGCAGAGATTTGCCTCACCTGATAGTAAGGCAAATTACAAACTCTTAATAAATTAAATGAAGTGGGGGAAAGGATGTAGCTTAAGTGACTGAGCGCCTGCTTCCCACGTATGAGGTCCCGGGTTCAATCCCTGGTACCTCCTAAAAACAAAAACAAACAAACGGAAAAACCAACTCTCATGGGTGAGGGGGGCGGATTTAGCTCAGTGGTTGAGTGCCTACTTCCCATGAATGAAGTCCTGGGCTCAATCCCCAGTATCTCCACACACACAAAAAAATTAAATGATGTGATACTGGCAAGGGATCAAATAGGCAATGGAACAATATAGAATCTAGTAATGGACTCATGCATATATAGGAACCTGGAACATAGGAAAGGTGGTAATACAAATCGGTGGGGAAAGAAGGGATCATGTAATAAATGGAGTTGGGAAACTGGCTTATTATGTAGGGAAAATAAAATTGGATCCTTTCTCCTAGTATATACTAAATAAATGCCCACTATTTTAAAGACCTAACATGGAAGGCAACATAAAACTATTAGAAGAAAATGTAGAAAAATAATCTTTATGACCCAGAGGTAGGAAAGAATTCATTAAATAAAACCCCAAAAGCACACACCACAAAAGTACAAATGGATGAATCTGACTAAATCAAAATTAAATACTTCTTATTTAGGGATGAAGTGTACTGATGTCTTCAATTTACTTGGAAATGAATCATAAAAGATGGATAAATAGATGGCTAGAGATGGACAGATGGATAGTTATAAGGGATAAAGCAAATATAGTAACATGTTAATTGTAGAATCTAGGTGGTGATCATATGGGTGTTCACTGTACAATTCTTCCCATTTTTATGTATATAAAAATTACAATAACAAAATGTTGGGGGAAATTAGATATTTCTGTTAAACAAATGATACTATGCACGTAATTTACAAAATTGTGTCGACTGTAAAAGATAATTTGATACACACACACAAATATCAAATATATGTGTACATACACACACACACACACATATACCTAAGTAGGAACTTCTGTAATAAGCAAGAAAAAGACAAGTAACCCAATAGAAAATGGACAACATATATAAATAGGCACTTCAGAGAATCAGAAAACTCAAATGGCTAAAAAGCATACAAATAGAAGATCACCCTCATCTGAAGTTAAAGAAATGCAAATTAAAATAAAAGATAATACTTGAAATTCACTGGACTTGCAAAAATTAAGAAGTTGTATGATATTTAAGTATAGGCAATAATGTAAAGAAATGGAAACCCTTATGCATTGTTCATAGGAATATAAATTAGTGCAGCTATAATTTAGAGTAATTTGGCAATATTTAGCAAAAAATCTATATGCATATTTTACAGAATGCAAGAATTCTATTCCTGGGTATATACTTCAGATAAACTTACACAGGAACATAAGAGACATCTATACAGATATTCCTTGCAGCACTGTCTGTATACCAAAGAACTAGAAACAACCATCCATCAATAAAATAAAATACGGATATTAGTATTCGACAGAACACAATCAAGCAGTCAAGAGGAGTGAACCATAAAGGAAGAAACAGAATAAGGCACAAAACCTTTCTTGTTAAAAAGAAAAAAAAAGGAAAAAATTGCATATATACAAACAACACTATAGACTGTTCATGGATGCACATATGTCTAAATAAATCTATGGAAGATGGCTTGGAAGGACACACATTAAATACCCAAGAGTGGATGACTGGGAGGAGAGGAAAGGTGGCGGCTGGATTAGGAATTAGGATTGAAGGGGACAAAAACTAAAGTAAAACAAATAAAAAAGGGGCCATGTATGGACTGATAATAACAGAGGAGACTGAGGAGATGATAAACTGAGGCTACTATAGCAGTCAATTTCAGTGTTTCTAAAGTCTGAGCTAAACATACACAAAAACCTTCTCACCCCAAAACACCATAAAAATACCTGCTTAAAGGAAATGTCGAAAAGGTAAAGGATAAAAGCCTGGCCACCTCCCTGTTATATGGCTTACCGGAGTACACAGTACATGAGCAGCAGATGAGTGGGGACATTAGCTGGATTGAGCATACTGGGTGTGTCTGACTTCATACAGGCCAGGAAGGCCCGCATCCTTCTGTTCTTCTCCTCAACTGCTTTGCCTAGCCAGAGTTTCTTGAGGTTTGGGCAAGTCCATTCCCGAAATATCAGTGCAGACACCAGCTCAGGGGTTTGAGGTGACTTCCCTTTATAGGCAGACCACTCTTTAAGTATCACTGAAGGAACTGGAAAACAAAAATTGAGGAAAAAGAGGCTCTAGAGAATTTCTGAGCATTTCTGCAGCTGGCCGATTGTCAGAATCCATTGCATTCCAACATCTTTTTCTCTCTTGTAGCTATAATTTTTATTACTGTTAGCAGCAGTAACAGCAGGAACTGCAAGCATTAATTAGGTGCTTGATACGTGTTATGTGCTTTACGTTATTATCTCATTAAATCCTCGTAACAATCCTGAGAGGGGAAGTATTATGACTATATAATCACAAAATGTAGTGCTCATTTTGCAGATGAAGAAATCAAGGCCCAAAGTCACATAGTTTTTAATTACTTTGAAACTCATTTCTTAAGTAGATGAACCAGGCTAGGCAAGGAAAGAAGTTCAAAGAAGAATAAGGCAGATTCTGACTCCATAATAGACTATAAAGGACTCTCACAAAATTATCAAAAAACCAACATCTTTTAGATTTACAAAGGTGTAAAAGATAAGGAAAACATGGCTTTTATCTACTTTTAGTATACCTCAGGCTCCTAAGCCCTTCCATATACTCACTTACCCAATCTAGAAACTCAGGAGTCATTCCATACTCCTCTGTTTGCTTAACCTCCTACACATCTGGTTATTACCAAGGTCCTGCTGGATTCTATCTCCTTGTCATCTGTTATATCTGTAGTGGTTCCAATTTCATCATCTTTTACCAGAACCATGACAAGAGTCTCCTGACTGTTGGCCCTGCCTTCATCCTGCCTGGTCCCCCTCCACAACCACTAGAGTACTCTTTAAAAAGAACAACTGCTTACTTTGAAATAAGTATAGATTCACAGGATGTTGCAAGATAGTAGAAAGAGGTTTTCTGTAATTGTCACCCAGGTTCCCCCAATGGTTCTATCTTAAATAATTATAGTACAATGTCAAAATCAGGAAACTGACATTAGTATAATGTATGTGTATAGTTCTGTCATTTTATCGTTTGTTTAGATTTGTGTAACCACCACAATCAAGAAACAGAACTATTCTATCACCACAAAGATCTCCCTCATGCTGCCCCTTTATAGCCACACACAAAACCCTCCCCAGCACCGTCCCTAACCCCTGGCAACCAGTAATCTGTTCTCCATTTACAATGTTGTCATTTTGAGAATGCTATATAAATGGAATTATTACAGCATGTGACATTTTGAGGCTGGCATTTGTAATTCAAGTTGTTGCAGATATCAATAGTCTGTACCTTTTTATTGCTAAATAGTATTCCATGGTATGTGTTTTAGTTTCCTCAACTGATTTAAGCAAATACCATGAAATGGATTGTGTTAAACAATGGGAATTTACTTGCTAATGGTTTTGAGGCTAGGAAAATGTCCAAATCAAGGTATCAATGTTTTCTTCACAAAGACTGGCTGCTGGTGATCTTTGACTCCTCTATCACATGGCAAGTCACATGGTGACATCTGCTGGTCTCTCCCTTATATTCTGGGTTTCATTAATTTAAGCTTCTTGCTTCCATAGCTTTCTCTCTCTTTGTCTGAATTTCATTCTCTTATAAAGGACTCCAGTAATAGGATTAAGATCTATCTTGATTGAGGTGGGTCATACCTTAACTGAAGTAGTTTAATCTACTTACTATGGGTTCACACCCACACAAATGGATTAACTTTAAGAACATATTTTTCTGGAGTACACAGAGTTTAAAACCATCACAGTATGGATATACCAGTTTATTTAACCCATCGAAGTTTTCCAGTTTGGGGCTATTACAAATAAAGCTGCTATAAATATTCAAGTACAAGTTCCTACCTGAAAATAAGTCTTCATTTCTCTGGGATAAACGCCCAGGAGTTTATCCTGGGTCATATGGTAAGCACATTTTTAGTTTTGAAAGGATCTCCAAATTATTTTCCAGAGTGGCTGAACTATTTTAGATTCCCACCAGCCATTTATGAGTGATCCAGTTTTGCCACATCCTCTCCAACATGTGGTATTATCACTATCATTCATTTTAGCCATTCTAATGGGTGTGTAGTGATATCTAATTGTGGTTTTAATTTGCATTTCTCTAATAGTTAATAATACTTAACATCTTTTTAAGTGTTTACCATCTGTGTATCTTCTTCTGTGAAATGTCTGTGTATGTTTTTTGCCCATTTTCCAATTGGATTGTTTTTTACATGTTTAGTTCTGAGAGTTCTATATATATTCTAGCTACTAGTCTAGATATGTGGTACTTGTTTGCCTATGGATGTCCAACTGCTCCAGTGCCATTTGTTGAAAAGACTACCTTTCCTCCTATGAAGCGCTTTATGAAAATCAGTTGGCCATACTTGTGTGGGGCTATTTCTGGGTTCCCCATTCTGTTCCATTGATCTATGTATCTATCCCTTTGCCAATACTGCACAGTGTTGATTACTGAAGCTATATGATAAATCTTGTAATCAGGTTAAGTGATTGCTCCCAATTTATTATTCTTTTTCAAAACTGTTAGCTATTCTAGTTATTTTGCCTTTCTATATGTCTTTGTTTAGAAGGACTGCTAGGACAAATGCCACAAACTGGTTGGTTTAAACAACAGGAATTTATTGTCTCACAGTTTTGGAGGCTAAAAGTCCAACACCAAGATATCACCAAGGCCATGTTTTCTCTTGTAGTCAGTAGCATTCTGGTCATGGCTTGCCAACAATCCTTGGCATTTTTGGCTTGTAGTTGCATCTCTGCCTCTGTCACATGGCAATCTCTCTCTCCTTCTCTGACTTCTTTTAATTTACTGTATTAAATTTCTTCTGTTTATATGGACTTCAGCCATATTAGATAAAGGCCCATCCCGATTCAACTAGGTCCCATCCAAATAGTATCTTTGTAGGTCCTATTTACAAATGAATTCAGACCCATAGGTCCCGGGAATTGGAACTTGAACATGTCTTTGTGGGGACATGTGTCAATCTACCATACCATATGAATATTAGAATAATCTTGTCTATATCTACAAAAATTCTTGCTGGGATCTGGATAGGAGTTGAGTTAAACCTGTATGTCAAAGTGAGGAGAACTGACATCTTTACTATGTTGAGTCTTTCAGTATATCTCTCCATTTATTTTGATTTTCTTTGATTTCCCTATCAGCATTTTTGTAGTTTTCAGCATACAAGTCCTGTATATGTTTTGTTAGATTTACTTATAGGTACCTCATGTTTTTGAGAAATTTTAAATGGTATTGTATTTTAAATTTTGATTTCCATATGTTCATTGATTGCATATAAAAATACAATAGATCTTTGTATGTTGATTTTTGTATCTTGGGACCTTACTAAACTCATTTATTATTTCTAGGAGTTTTTTGTAGGTTCCATGGGATTTTCTACATAAACTATGATGCCTTCTACAAACAGGGACAGTTTCATTTCTTCTTTTCTGATATATATGTTTTTCTTTCATTTTCTTGTCCTACTGAGCTGACCAGCACTTCCAGTATTATGTTGAATAGCAGTGATAAAAATGAACATTCTGGCCTTGTTCCATAGGAGAAAAACATTCATTCTTTGACCATTAATATAAGTTTAGCTGTAGGTTTTATGTAGATATTCTTTATCAAGTAGAGGAAATTCGTCTCTAATCCTAGTTTTCTGAGACTATTTATCATGAATGATTATGGAATTTTGTCAAATGCTTTTTCTGCATCCATTGATAGAATCAAGTGATTTTTCTTCCTTAACCTGTTTATATGATGGATGGCATTTTTCAAATATTAAACCATTCTTGCATCCCTGGAATAAATACTTCTTGGTTGTGGTGTATAATTCATTTTATATATTGCTGGAGTCTATTAGCTGTTAATAATTTCTGCACCTTGCAACACTGATATAAAGGCAGTGGTCACCAGAGGTTCTGAGGGGAGGAAGAGGGAAGAATAGTTGTAACATGGGGCATTTTTTTTGACTTTGGAATTGTCCCGAATAACAATGCAATACAGGCTATTATACATTTTGTCAAAACCTGTAAAATTGTGCAATGCAAAATGTAAACTATAGATATAGCTGACTTCTGGGAAAATGGCGGACTAGAAAGACACAGGACTCTCTTCCCTAGAAAAAAAATAGCTAGAGGAAAGACTGAAATGGCCTGGAAAAAATCTTCTAGGGTTTAGGACAACAGACAAAAGCTGGACACCACGCAGAATACAGGGACAAAGGAAAAGAATCATGACAGCAAAACTGTGAGTTAAAACCAGCAGCTGCTACCGCGGGACCCTCCCCCACACTAAAGACACTTTTGAATTCTCAGGACTCTGGGCTGGTTACAGCCAAAGGGGGTCCCAGGGATCCACCGCCCAGCAAAGGGGAGAGAGAGGAACACAGCCTAAAGCTGACTCAGCTTTTGACCTACAAATTTGTTCGGCAGTATCCCACCAGCCCTTCCAGGAGGGGTGAGGCCACACCATTGTTTGCATAGGGAGCCAGCTCAGGGCTAAAGAGATACAACACTCTCAATCTCATTCTCTACTGAATGGGACTGATTGCAGAGGATACAGAGAGGAGTGGAATTATTTTCTACCCTGGAAAAGGGAGGGAGCTACCAGCAAAGGCTGGAGAACCATCTCTGAAACTTTTGAATTACAAGCCTCTTAGCCTCCAGGCTGGAATCTATACCACATTGATCCCATCCTTGCTGCAGCAAACACACTCTGACCAGGCATTGAACTGAGAGGGCTGTCAAAGCCCACCATCTGCTGGCAGATGAAGGAAGCATACATGAGGATTAAAAGTAAATAAATAAGAGAGGCTTTTCTGGCCTTTAGAACCTCCCTCCCCAAGGCACTTGGAAGTGAGTCTGCAACCCATTACTGGGTCCAGAGCCTATATCTGAGCCACTAACAGGGATAATCTTAATGATCCAGATTGAAACAAGAATCAAAGAGCAGCAGTAACACAAAGCCTCCTGCCACTATATCCCTATGAAAGAGAAAAAAATAGAGGATCAGAGTAAACTACCATCCTAATCAGATGCCTAGACATCAGCAAAAAATTACGAGCCATACTAAGAAAATACAAGATATGATCCATGAAAAGGAATATATCAAAGCCCCAGAGAGATGCAGGATTTGAGACAACTAATCAATGAGATGCACGCGAAGTTCCAAAATCAAATCAATGAGTTGAAAGACAATATGGATAAAGAGATAAATGACATCAAGATGACATTGAGTGAGCTCAAGGAAGAATTTGAAATCCAGAATAAAAAAGTAACAGAGCTCATGGGAATGAAAGACACAATAGATGAGACTAAAAACACATTAGAAAGTAAATAAATAAAATAAATAATAATAGGTGGGCTGGGGGAAAATACAGCAAATGTAAGGTATGGACGATAGCTAGTATTGTAGTAATATTTTGACGACATTCTTTCATAATTTCTAACAAATGTTTCACAACAATGCAAGGTATTGGTGGTGGGGTGATGTATGGGAGCCCTGTATGATGTTATGCATGTTTGTTTGGTAAGTTCACAACTTTCACTATACATTTATTGTTTATGTATGTTCATATATGAATGACATACGTCAATAAAATTAAAAAAAAAAAAAAACACACAATAGATAGGGGGGCGGATGTGGCTCAAATGGTTGGGTGTCCGTCTCCCATATGGAAAGACCGGGGTTCGATCCCTGGGACATCCTGGTAAAAATAAAGAAAAAATATAGAAGGTGTGCAGGCCGCCAGGCCCCGCTGAGCCACACTGCAAGATGATGACGTAACAGGAGAGTGACACAAGGGAGAGCCAAGATGAGATGCGCTGAAAAACCAGGAACTAAGGTGGTGCAGGTGGTAGGATGCCTATCTCCCACATCGGAGGCTCCCAGGATTGAATCCCGGTAAAGACAGGAGGAGAAGGATGAGAAAAGAGGGCAGGAAACAGACACAGAGAACTGCCCAGTGAATGGACACAGAAACAGCAAAAAAGGGTGGGGGGAGAGGTAAAAATGGATAAAAGGTAAATAAATAAATAAATCTTTAAACAAAACCACACATTAGAGACATAGAAGAGCAGACAAGAAATGATAGAAGAAAGAATAAGCAATGCCAAAGACAGAACAGCTAAAATTGAAGAAAGAAAAGAACACAGAGAGAAAAGAATAGGAAAAATTGAGCAGAGGCTCAGGGTGTTGAGTGACAACACAAAATGCAACAACATACATGTTATGGGAGTTCCAGAAGAGAAGGGAAAAGGGGCCAAGAGTGTATTTGAAGAAATAATAACTGAAAATTTCTCAACTCTCACAAAAGGAATGAACTTACATGTCCAAGAAGCGCAGAATACCCCAATCAGAATAAATCTGAATAGATCCAACTCCAAGACACATTATTATTCAGAATGTCAAATGTCAAAAAAAAGAGAGATAATTCTGAGAGCAGCAAGGAATAAGCAAACCATTACTTACAAGGGACCCCAGTAAGACTTAGTGTGGATTTCTCATCAGAAACCATGGAGGTGAGAAGACAATGGTATGATACTATTAGGAAACTGAAAGAGAAAAAATTCCAGCCGAGATTTCTTTTTCTTTCTTTTTTTTTTTTTAAGATTTTATTTATTTATTCATTTATCCCCCCCTTGCTGCTTGTGCTCGCTGGGTCAGCCAACCACGCCGTGCGGGCGGGCCTGCCCTCACCAGGAGGCACCGGGAACCGAACCCGGGGCCTCCCATATGGTAAACGGGAGCCCCACTGATTGAGCCACAGCCGCTTCCCAGCCGAGATTTCTTTATCCAGAAAAATTGTCCTTCAAATACGAAGGCAAGTATAAAATATTCACAAACAAACAGAAACCAAGAGAGTTCGTAAAAAAGAATCCATCTTTGCAGGAAATATTAAAGGAAGCCTTAGAGCCTGAAAGAAAAAGACAGGAGAGAATGGGTTGGAGGTGAGTATAGAAGAGAGAACAGCAGACAGGATAACCAAAAGATTAAAAAGATAGACTAAAATAAGATCAAAGAGTAAAATGGTGGAAGTACATAATGCATTTACAGTAATATCATTGAATGTGAATGGATTAAACTCTCCAACCAAAAGATATAGGTGGACAGAATGGATTAAAAAAAAACATGAGACATCCATATGCTGCCTACAAGAGACTCACCTTAGACCGAGATACAAACCAGCTGAAAGTGAAAAGTTGGAAAAAGATATTCCATGCAAATAGTAACCAAAAAAGAACAGGGGTAGCTATACTAATATCATACAAAACACACTTTAAATGCAAAAAAGCTATAAGAGATACAGTAATATTAATAAAAGGGACAATCCAGCAGGAAGATATAACAGTCATAAATATCTATGCACTTAACCTGGGTGACCCAAAATACATGAGACAAACTCTGGCAAATCTGAAGGGAGAAATAGACATCTTTACAATAATTGTTGGAGACTAAGACACACCACTCACATCATTAGACAGAACACAGACAGAAGGTCAACAAGGAAACAGAGAACTTGAACAATATGATACACGAGGTAGACCTAACATACAGAACGTTGTACCCAAACTCAGCAGGTTATACATTTTTCTCAAGTGCCTATGCATCTTTATCCAAGATAGACCATGTTAGGGCACAATGCAGCTTTCAAGAAATATAAAAAGATTGAAATACAAAGCACCTTCTCAGATCATAATGGGATGAAACTGAAAATCTATAATAGACAGGAAAAAGTTAAATTTACAAATGTGTGGAGGCTAAACAACACCCTCCTAAATAATCAGTGAGTCAAAGAAGAAATTACAAGTGAAATCAGTAAATATATTAAGACAAAGGAAAACGAGAACACAACTTATTCAAAACTTAGGGGATACAGTGAAGGCAGTCTTGAGAGGGAAATTTACAGCCCTAAATGACTATATTAAAAAAGAAGAAAGAGCTAAAGTCAAAGATCTAACTGAACAACTGGAGAAACCAGAATAAGAACAGCAAACCAATCCCAAACCAAGCAGAAGGAAAGAAATAATAATGATTAGAGCAGAAAAAAATTAAATTGAGAACAAAAAACACAATAGAGAAAATAAACAATACCAAAAGCTGGTTCTTTGAGAAGATCAATAAAATTGACAAACCCCTTGCTAGACTAACAAAGAAAAAGAGAGGAGATGCAAATAAATACAGTCCGAAATGAAAGGGGGGAAGTTACAACTGACCCCACAGAAATAAAAGGATCATAAGAGGATATTATGAGAAACTGTACACCAAAAAATGACAACCTTGATGAAACAGACCAATTCCTAGAAACGCACAAACAACCTACATTGATGCTACAAGAAATACAAGAAGTTAAACCAATCACATTTAAAGAAATTGAATCTGTCATCAAAAATCTCCCAGCAATGAAAAGTCCAGGACCAGATGGCTTCATAGGTGAATTCTACCAAGCATTTTGAAAAGAATTAACACCAATACTGTTTAAACTCTTCCAAAAAATTGAAGAGGAGGGAAAATTACCCAACACATTTTATGAAGCCAACATCACCCTAATACCAAACCCAGATAAAGACACTACAAGAAAAGAAAATTACAGACCAATCTAATGAACATAGATGCAAAAATTCTCAACAAAATATTTGCAAATTGAATCCAACAGCATATCTAAAGATTTGTATATTACGACCAAGTGGGATTTATTCTTGGTATGCAAGACTGGTTCAACATAAGAATATCAATCAATGTAATACACCACATTAACAAATTTTTTAAAATATATTTTTTATTTTGATTTTAAAAAGGTATTTAGATTACATAAATGTTACACAAAAATATAGGGGATTCCCATATGCCCCACTTCCCACACCTCCCACATTTTCCCACATTAACAACATCCTTCATTAGTGTGGCACATTTGTTACAATTGATGAAAACATTTTAGAGCATTGCCACTAAGCCGGGATTATAATTCACATTATAGTTTAAACTCTCTCCCACACAATTCTGCAGGTTATGGCAAGACATGCAATGGCCCGTATCTGTCATTGCAATGCCATTCAGGAAAATTCCCAAGGCCCCAAAATGCTCCCACATTTCACCTGTATTTCCCTCTCCCTGCCCTCAGAACCTCCAGTGGCCACTGCCTCCACATGAATGATACAGTTTCTTCCAGTGCTAGAATCACAAGTCCATAGCAGGATACCAGTATGTTCACTCAAGTTCATAGTTCAATCCCCAATCCTGAGGACTCTGGGATGGTGATGCCCACTCCACCTCTAATTGAGAGAAGGCTTTGATCCCATGGGGCAGATGGATAGGACTCTCTTGCTTACAGTTGTAGACTCTCTCAGTTCATAGGTGTGGTGGTTTTCCATTCTCACCTCCTTGTTAGTTGTCCTGGATGAGTGAAATGAACTGGAGGGTAGCTCAGGACCCAGCTGGCACATGGGCAGCCCAGAGATAAAGTTTCTTGGATGTACACCTAAACATAACCTATTTATGTTATTATTTAAACATAAATAAAATACATAATAATTTAGAGAAACTAAAATTAAAGTAAAAAAAAATTTGGGTAACAAATGTACCATCCACATGCAAAAAGATTATTAATAGGGAAGGGGGAAAAGGGGAAGGATGTTGAATATATGGGAGCACCCTATATTCTGTGTATGGCTTTACTGTGACCTAAAACTTCTTTGAAGAAAATATATATAAAAAAAGTAAGACACTGGGGAAGAAATGGACGAAAATACCACTGTACATACAGGACAAATGATATTACAGTGATGAAAGGAAAAACGTCAAAAAAATAATTTATTTTATTTTTTTTTGATGTTTTACATTTTTTAATACCTCAATCTTTTTTTTTTCCAGTTTCTATTCACAAAGAAAAAGCTCCAGTCCATCTTTTAATTTTTTTTGAAAAATTCCTGACATTACAGAACTAAACTGAAATGTATTAATATTCCACTCTTACATTTCCATGACAAACAAAAAAAAAAATTCACAAGCCAAAAAAAAAAAAAACAAAAACAAAAAACAAAACAAAAAAAAACAAAACACAAAACAAAAAACAGGGAGAAGCTTATAAAACTAAATATGGATCTCAGCATTAACAGCTGAACAGAGAAAGGAATTAAAACGCTTTAATTAAAAAATCACGAGTGGATGATAAAGTGTGTAGAAACTGAAAATTTACAAACTATTTAAAACCTGGAATCGCTGACTGTTCAGAAACTACACAGATGGATCATGGGTGGTGGTGAACAGCAGAAAGGGATTATGGATGAATCTGCATTGTTCTAGCTGCTCCCCATGCCACCCGTCTCCGAGGAAAGCCTGACATTGATTAGATACTGAGCCAGACTAATGCTGGCAGCAGATCCAGTGATGGTAACCTGCCTATCAGTAGATCCTTCCACTGGGTTCGCAATTTTGATCTGCGCCCCAGACATATGACGGATCTTATTGATTTTGGCGCCTTGACGCCCGATTATGCAGCCAATCAAATCATTTGGAATGGTGAGTTCATGAGAAGTAGTCTGAGCAGATGCATCCAAACCTGCCCAATAGCCTTTCACCTCTGGAGAGCTGGATTCAATGCCACTGAATCCAGTGTTGCCGTGTGTCATAGGAAAATGAGACTGTTGATCGCCAACTGGTGCAGCTTGGTCAAATCTGGCTGTGGAATGGCATACTGTCCTTGAATGGTATAAGCCTCTAGAGGTGGTCCCTCCAGGTCAGGGTTGAGGCACATGGACGGGGTGGTGTGGGGAAAGCTCGCACTGTCGCTGCCTGTGCTGTACCTGTCCTGACCACCTGCAAAGATGACCGGAGAACTGGACGGCTTGGGCCGGTACGGGATGGTCACGCCCTTCGGGGGGGACTCCAACATGACCACGCAGATCTGTTTGACACACTCAATGATGGATTGCGGAATGCCAGCGATAGTGATGGCCCGCTCGGTTGAGTTGGGGAGCATATCCCCTGCCACCTGGACCTGAGCCCCTGTACTCTCTCGTATTTCCTTGATCTTACAACCACCTTTTCCAATGAGAGAGCCACACTGACTAGCAGGGACCACCAGCCTCAGGGTGACTGGGGGTCTACTGGCAGCTGTGCTATTAGTCATAGAGCTGCTGATGTCCTCTTCCAGTTTGTCAATGATCATAGCAAAGGCTTTAAAGATGGCATTAGTGGGTCCAGCCAAAGTGATGATTCTCTCAGGACAATTCCCTTCTGAAATGTTGATATGTGCACCACTTTCCTCGCGCATCTTCTTAACTGATTCTCCTTTCTTCCCGATGATACTGCCAACTTCCTTTCCATGCATAAGTAGCCGGATGGTGAGAGTGACATTTAATCCACCTTCAATCACACCGGTGTCCATGTCGAGCAGTGTTCTGGGGAGCTGGACTTTGAGTGGTCAAGTCTTTGGTCACTGCAGGCGCGAGGCAACTGTGGGGAAAAGGGGAGCGGGCGGGAAGGGGAAGGGCGGGAGGCCGGGGGCGGAACAATAGGGGCGGGCGGGAAGGCAAGGGAGGCCCCGCGGGCGGGCGGAGGAGGAAGAGGGGGTGGAGGAGGAGGAGGAGGAGGAGGAGGAGGAAGGGGGAAAGAGACCCCGGGGCGGGTGGAGGGCGGCGGAGGGCGAGCAGGCGGGCGGAAGAGGGTGCAGGCTGCGGCTACTCCGGCTGCTGCCTCTGCTGGTCTGGCCCAATCTTTTTTACTTTATTTTAGTTTTAGTTTCTCTAAATTATTATGTATTTTAATTCTTATGTTTAAACTTATTACTATTATTTCATTTTCCTATTAATCGAATTTGGCAATATTCTTGGCTTCATTTTTGAAGAGGTTTTGGATCACATTAACAAATTGAAGGAAAAAAAAACACACGGTCATCTCGGTCAATGCAGAAAAGGCATTTGACAAAATCCAGCATTCTTTCTTGATAAAATCACTTTGTAATATAGGAAGAGAAGGAAAATTCCTCAATATGATAAAAGCTATATATGGAAAACGAACAGCCAACATTATACTCAACGGGGAAAGTGTGAAAGCTTTCCCTCTAAGATCAGGAACAAAACCAGGATGCCCACTGCTACCATTGTTATTCAAATTCTACTAGAAGTTCTAGCTGGAGCAATTAGATAAGGAAAAAAATAAATAAATAAAATAAAGGCATCCAAATAGGAAAGGAGGAAACAAAACTCTCACTATCTGCAGATGACATGATCATATACTTAGAAAATTCTGAACTGTCTAAAACAAAGCTACCTGAGCTAATAAATGAGTTCAGCAAAGTGGAAGGATACAAGATCAACACACAAAAATCAGTAATGTTTTTGTACACTTGTATTGAACAATCTGAGGAGGAAATAAAGGGAAAAAGTCCATTTACAATAGCAACAAAAAGACTCAAATACCTAGGAATCAATTTAACCAAAGAAGTTCAGGACCTATATGCAGAAAACTACAAAACAATGCTAAAAGAAGTAATGAAGGCCTAAACAAATGGAAAGACATTCTGTGTTCATAGACTGAAAGACTAAATATCGTGAACATGTCAATCCTACCCAAACTGATTTATAAATTCAATGCAATACCAATCAAAATTCTAATAGCCTACTTAACAGAAATAGAAAAGGCAATTACCAAATTCATTTGGAAGGGGAAGTGCACCCGAACAGCCAAAAGCATTCTAAAAAAGAAGAGGGTGTGGGTAGAATTTCACTGCCTGATCTTGAAACATATTAGAAAGCTACAGTGGCCAAAACAGCATCATACTGATATAAAGGGAGACACATTGATCAATGGAAGAGAATTCAAAGTCCCGAAATAAACTCTCACCTCTACGGTTAACTGGTTTTTCACAAACCTACCAAGTCCATGTTAATGGGAGAAAACAGTGTCTTCAACAAATGGTGCTGGGAGAACTGGATATCTATAACCAAAAGAATGAAAGAGGAACCCTATCTTACTCCCTAGAGAAGACTTAGCTCAAAATGGATCAAAGCCCTAAATATAAAAGCCAGGACCATAAAACTACTAAAAGAAAATATAGGGAAACATCTTAAATTCCTTGTGGTAGGTGTGGTAGGTTTCTTGGACCTCATATCCGAAATACATTTAACAAAAGAAAAAAATTTGTAAATGGAAATTCAACACTTTTGCACCTCTCAGGACTTTGTCAAAAGGGTGAAAAGGCAGCCGACTAAATGGGAGAACATATTTGGAAATCACATGTCCAATAAGGGTGAATATCCATGATATTTAAAGAGATGTTACAACTCAACAATAAAAAAACAAATAACCCAATTAAAAAATGGGCAAAAGGGAAGCGGCTGTGGCTCAATCAGTAGGGCTCCCGTTTACCATATGGGAGGCCCCGGGTTCGGTTCCCGGGGCCTCCTGGTGAAGGCAAGCCCGCCCGCACGGCGTGGTTAGCTGACCCAGCGAGCACAAGCAGCAAGGGGGGGATAAATGAATAAATAAATAAAATCTTAAAAAAAATAAAATAAAATAAACTTAAAAAATGGGCAAAAGACCCGAACATTTGTCCAAAGAAGAAATGCAAATGGCAAAAAACAAAAAACAAAACAAAAACACATGATAAAAAGTTCAACATCACTAATGATTAGGGAAATGCAAATTAAAACTACAATGAGATATCATTTCACATCTATTAGAATGGCCATTATTAAAAAGACAGAACTACAAGTGTTGGAGAGAATGTGGAAAGATTGGAACATTTATTCACTGTTGGTGGAAATGTAAACAGTACAGCCATTGTGTTGGACTGTTTGGCAGCTCCTAAAGAAGTTGAATATAGATTTGACACATGACCCTGCAATGCCACTACTGGGTATATGCCCAGAAGACCTGAGAGCAGTGACACAAATAGACATCTGCATAGCGATGTTCACAGTGGCATTATTCACAATTGGCAAAAGCTGGAAACAACCTAGGTGTCCATCGACCGATGACTGGATAATCAAACTGTGGTGTAGTCACACGATGGACTATTATGCAGCTCACAAAGCATACGGCAACATGGATGAACCTGGAGGACATTTTGTTGAATGAAGCAAGCCAGACACAAAAGGACAAATACCATATGATTGTGTTACTATGAACTAAATATATTGTGTAACATATTGTAGGATTCCATTTATATAAAATGTAAATATAAACCAATTTATAAAGATGAAATTAGGTTAGTGGTTATGTAGGCCTGGGAAGGCCTGCAAAGGGGTGTGGAGCTTTTCTTTTTGGAGTAATGAAATGGTTCTAAAATTTTTTGTGGTGATGAATGCACAACATTGTGATTATACTAAAAGCCATTGATTATATACTTTGGATAGATGGTATGGTATGTGAATATATCTCAATAAAACTGCTTAATAAATAATTGAATAGTTGTGCAAGAATAGCAAGAGACAGCAGCTATGTACAGCAGGGGAAAAACAGAGAGACTGCGAGGTGAAGAATTTTCTTATTTGTTTTTTTGTTTATTATTATTGAAATAATGAAAATGCTCTAATAATGATTGAAGTGATAAAGATACAACTATGTGATTACATCAAATACCACTGATTGTACACTTTGGATGAATTGCATGCTTAATTAATATGTACAAATAAAATTGATCTGTTTAAAAAAATGCAAACTATAATGTAAACTAGACCATGGTTAGTAGCAATGCTTCAATATGTGTTCATCAATTGTAACAAATGTGCCACACTAATGAAAGATGTTAATGGAGAAAAGTGTGGGATGCGTAGGGAGTGGGGTATATGGGAGTTCCCCTGTATTTTCAATGTAACATTTATGTAATATAAAGCTTCTTTATAAATAAAAGATTTCCATTAAACAAAAAAAATTTCTGAACCTCTATTGATGCAGGATATTGGTCTATAGTGGTGTTTTTATGTATGGTTTTTGTCTAGTTTTAGTATCAGATTATACTGGCTTCATAGAATGAGTTGGGATGTATTACATCACCTTCTATTTCCAGGAAAATATAATGTAAAATTGATGTTAATTCTTTTTTAAATGTTTTAGAGAATTTTCCAGTGATACCAGTGGAGCTGGTAGATTTTTGGGGGAAGTTTTAAATTTGATTTTATATTTATAGGGCTATTCAAATTATCTATTTCATGTAGGGTGAGTTGTGATAGTTTGTACATTTCAAGAAATTGGTCCATTTCATCTAAGTTATTGTCAAATTGATGTGGGTAGGGTTGTTTGTAGTATTCCCATATAAACCTTTTGATGTTTGCATGCTCTGTAGTGATATTAGTAATTTCTGTGTTCTTAGTTTTTCTTTGCCAGTCCTGCTAGATGTTTCATTGTTCTTTTTAAAGAACCATGTTTTTGATTCATTGATTTTAATTTTTTTTGCTTAACATCAGGAATTTATTGGCTCATGGTTTCAGAGGTTAGAAAGCTTGCTTCCTCCCAGGGTCAGTATGTTCTGACCTTTGGGGTTCCTTGGCTTTTCCATCACATGACAATGCACATGGTGGCTTCTTCTCCTTTCTCATTAGGGTTCCATTTACTTCCAGCTTCTTGCTTCTCCTGTGCTGCTTTCTCCATCTGATTTTCACTCTGTTTATAAAGGACTTCAGTAATCCGGATTAAAGCCTAAACCTCACCTGATGTAACATCTTAAAGAGATCTTATTTATAATGTCTTGGACCAAGACCAAGAACAATACAAATTGGGTACACAATTCAATATACCACACTAAACCAAATTTTATTGTCATCACTAAATTCTCTGAAATGTGTTGAAACTTGCTTTATGGCCCAAACTGTGGTCAGTTTTCATAAATGATGGTAGCAGTTTGATATTATTGATGATTTCCAAAAAGAAATATAGTATTATGTTTGTAAACTGGTCTGTTCATCTGGGCATATTAGAGTGTATTGGATTCAGAGGTTTTACTTTTACTTGATTAATGATTAACGCTTTGATTGGGCCATGTCTATAAGATGTTGAGTCCCTGGGGTCTCACAGAGAAACTGCATGGCAGAGAAGGGAGGTTGGAGTTTTTGAGCTGGAGCCTCGGGAAGTAAGCACACAGAGGAGTTTGGTTGTGAGGAAGGAGAAAAGGCCCCAGGAAGAGAGACCAGCCCTTCACCTGACAGTTCACAGCTGGCCTTGTGGAGAGAACAAAGCAGCTGAACCCAGAGAGAATTGAGCCCCAGGGAGAGAGACAAAGCCTAGAGAGCCTGACCATGGAGCCTTAAGAGGAGGAAGGCTGAACGTCAGCAGCCATCTTGCTCCAATACGTGGCAACAGACTTTGGTGAGGGAAGTAACTTATGCTTTATGACCTGGTAACTGTAAGCTTCTACCCCATATAGAGGCAAGAATCTTAGGGAACATTCTTGTAGAGGCAAGAATCTTAGGGAACATCTTAGAATCTATCTACAATGGTAGTTTGTGTGTCTTTAGATCAAGTTTGCCAATTGTTTGGTTGAAATCTTTTATAGCTTTAATTATTTTTTGTATGCTTGATCAATCAATTACTGAGTGTGGTATTTACATAATGAAGGATTTATTAATTTCTATTTGTTTCATTGATTTTTCTGTTTTCATTTTCATTGACTTCAGCTCTTATCTTTATTATTTCTTCTCTTTGGTTTGCTTTGAGTTTATTTTTCCCTTCCTTTTCTTGTTTTGTTTTTTTGAGGTAAAAGTTTAATTATTGATTAGAGACTCTTCCTCTTCTCTAATGTAAGCATTTAATACTATAAATTTCTCTCTTAGAAATAATTTAGCTGTATAGCTCAAATTTTAATACATTGTATTTTCATTTTCATTTAGTTCAATGTATGTTTTTTTCCTTGAGATCTCCTCTTTGACCCATTATATAGAAGTGTTTTGTTATTTTCCATGTGTTTGTGGATTTTCCTAATTTCCTGTTTTTGATTTTTAGTTTGATTCCATAGTAGTCTAAAAACATACTCTGTGTGACTGCACATCTTTTTAACTTACTGAGGTTTATTTTATGGCCCAGGATATGATTTATCATAGTATATGTTTTTGGGTACATGAAAAGAATGTGTATTGTGCTGCTGTTGCATGTTCTATAAAAGTTGATTGGATCCTGCTCATTTGATTGTATTTGTAATAGGGTGAACTATGTATCCCAATTTAGACATGCTCTTATTCTTAATCTGCATTCCTGTAAGTATGAACCGATTGTAAATAGGATCTCTTGAATATATTATTTTCAATTAAGGTATGGCCAAACTGAATGAGGTTGGGTCTTATTCTGGATTACTGGAGGCCTTATAAAGACAAAGAATCCAGAAGCCATAGTTCAGAGAAAGCCACAGGGAGGAGCCAGAAGCAGGAAGTCAGCAGGAACCTGGAAGAGAAAGGATAGGACATTGCCATGTGATGGGAAGTCTAAGGAACCCCAAAGATTGTGGACCAGCCAGACCACTGCTGACCCCAGGAGAAAGCAAGCCTTCTAGCCCTTGAAACCATGAGACTATAATATCCTATTGTTTAAACCAACCCATGGTGTGGTATTTGTCATAGCAGCCAGGCAAACTAAGAAAGCTTTGTTGAGTTCTTCTATATCCTTGCTGATTTTCTGTCTAGTTTCTATCTATTATTGATGGGGAGGTGTTGAAGTATCCAATTATAATTGTGGATTTGTCTATTTCTCCTTTCAGTTCTATCAGTTTTTGTCTCACATTGTTTGATGAAACAAATGAACAATTACTATGTCTTCTTGGACCCTTTTAAAACTATGTAATGTCCTTCTCTGTCCCTGGCAATTTTCTTTGCTTGGAAGTCTACTTTATCTAATACTAATAAAGCTGCCCTTTCTTTTGATTAATGTTTGTATGGCATATCATTTTCCATCCTTTTAATTTCCACCTACCTTTATTTATTTGAAGTGAATTTCTTGTATTTAGCATATAGTTGGCTTGTGTTTTATTTTTATCAAGTCTGCCAATCCCTTTATTTTAATTGGTGTAGTTAGACCACTCACATCAATGCAATTTATTGATATGTTAGGGCTTAAGTCTGTTGCTTTATTTTTGCTTCTGTTCATTTTTTCATTTCTCTGTTTTCATGTCCTTCTCTCCCTTGAACTTTAGAATTCCATTTTCATTTATTTATAGTGTTTTTTGAGTATCTCTTTGCATATCTTTTTCAGTGAATGCTCTAGGTATTACATTATATGTACAGAACTTGTCAGTCTACTGATGTCTATAATTTACCAGTTTGAGTGAAGTGTAGAAGCCTTACCTCTGTTTATGCCCTTTTACCTTTACCCATTTATAAAATAATTGTCTTAAATATTTTCTCCATACATTGGGAACCACATTATACAGTGTCATAATTTTTCCTTCAACCCTTAACATAATTTAGAAACTCGAGAAGGAAAGTCCATTCTTTTGTTTTTTTCCTGTTGTTTTTTCTTCCTTCTGTTGTTCCAAGATCACTTCTATTATTTCCTTTCTGTATAGAGAACCATCTTTAGCCATTCTCTTAGCGTAGGTCTGCTTGTGAAAATTCTCCTAGTTTTCCTTCAACTAAGAATGTCTTGATTTCCCCTTCATTCCTGAAGGATATTTTCCCTTGATAATACCAAGTGCCAACTGGCAGCTTTTGCGCAGTGGCAGTATCGTAGCCAATGAGGTTTATCCGAGGCATGATTATTGCTAATTGAAAACTTTTCCCAAGTGCCAACTGGCAACACAACTGGAAAAAGACCTTGAATAAAAGGGGGAAATGGTAAAGACAAATGAGTTCAAGTGGCTAAGAGACTTCAAAGAGAGTCGGGAGGTCATCCCAGAGGTAACTCTTACGCACACCTCAGTAGGAGCTCATAGAACATCTAAGTGCCTATCACCCCACTCAGTGGGGTTCCTGAGAGCTCCGGAGACACCCTGGTCTTATATAAGGGGGGATAGCCCCAGAGACTGATGCCTTATCAGTGGGTTCTATTTTGTAATCTGTGCTCCTGAGAGTGACAGAATTAGACTCAAATAAGTCCTCCCTGCACATGGTTCACCAGTCCCTTCTATTGAAACCTACATGTGATGCTGGAGTTTCTTAGGTATACTTCCAGCGACTGGAGCCTCCCACCTACCTATGTGCCAGGTGTACATGAAATCTAAGTGGAGCTGCAACTCCTACCCTACAGCTCAATGGACTCATCCAAGTCACCTGGTGAGGAGACAACGATGGGAAATGGCCATCCCAGGGAATGGAGAGGGCCTGCATCTGCAGGCAGGATCATCCCACCCACCATATCCATGGGATATAAGCCCTCTATCACTTGGAGTTGGAGTGGACATCACCATCCCAGTCGCCTCTGGATTGGGGGAAGAACTATGGACTAGAGTGGACTTGATGGTATTCTCTTGCTCACATATGGTGATTCTTGCAATGCAAGAAATTATAACAATGAGGTGGAGCCAGTGGCCACTTGACAGTTTTTGGGTAGGGAGGGGATGAGCAGTTGAAATACAGGGGCTTCTTTGGGAGTTGGAGGTTGTCCTGAGTACTGTTGTGGCAATGGATGTAGGCCATTTTAAATCAGCACACACCACTCAGAACTGAGTGG
>JAKSZT010054170.1:4537362-4628179 GCA_026826555.1 Tolypeutes matacus | reverse complement strand
ATATTTTTTCTTCATCTTTACTTTTCAAAAGTTTGACCATGATGTGTCTTAGCATGTATTTCTTTGGGTTCATACTGTTTGGAGTTCATTCACCTTCTTGAATATGTAGGTTTATGTTTTTGCCAAATTTGGGGATACTTCAGGCATTATTTCTTTGTCTACAGTTGCATCCACATCCTCTTTCTCCTCTTCTTCTTGGACTCTGATGACATAAATGTTAGATCTCTTGTTATAGTCCCACAGGTCGCTGCTCATTTTTTTTTTTTTCTGTCTATTTTCTCTCTATTCAGTTTGGGTAATTTCTATTGGTCGATGTTCAAGTTCACTGATTATTTTGTCTGTTGTCTCCATTCTCCTGTTTAACCCATCCACTGAATATTTTATTTTGGTGATTGTATTTTGTAGTTCTAAAGGTTCCATTTGGTTCTTCTTTATATCTTCTATTTATTTGCTGAGACTTCCATTTTTATTTTGTTTCAAGCATGTTCATAATTACACATTGAAGTAATTTTATGATGGCTTCTTTGAAACCTTGTCAAATAATTTAATCTGTGTCATCTCAGTGTTGGCTTCTGTTGATTGTCTTTTCTCAGTAAGTTTGAAATCTGACCTTGAGATCTTTCTGGTTCTTGGTATGAGGGATTTTCAATGGAAACTTGGACATTTTGAGTATTATTTCTTAAGACTAGATATTATTTAAAGCTTGTCTTTTAGCAGGTCTTTTCTGACACTGCTCTGGTGGATGAAGGGAGACCTATCTTGTTATTGCCAGGTGGGGGTGAAAGTTCAGGTTCTCTACTTAGCCTCCATTAACACCAGGGGATGGGGTGGGGCTCCTTGTTATTGCTAGGCAGTAATGAAATTTCTGGTTCCCCACAAGGCCTTTACTGATTCCACCATGGCTGGGAGGGGAAGGGGTGCCTCATTACTGGTCCCCATGTGACCTCCACTGACATTGTGGGAAGGTGGCCTTGTCACTGCTCAGTGGTGGTGAAAATACTGGCTCTCCATTAGGTTTCTTCTGATACTACCCCAGCCTAGAAGAGGATGCCTCATTACTTCCAGGTCAGGATGGAAGTCCAAACTACACTGATACCATGGAGGGAAGAGTCAAGCTTGTTACCACACTTGGCTTCATCTGACACCTCCCTGGCAGGGGCAGTTGGGGCATCTTGTTAGAGTCTGGCAAGGGTAGAAATCTAGGTTCTTCATTTGGCCTTTGCTGGCTGGAGTAGGTGTGGACCATAGATTTTTCTGTGTTGTTTGGCTGGAGCAAAGCAGTTATCATCTAAAAGTTTTCTGTATTACCAGACTGCTCCCTTTTGATCAATGACTAGAGGGAGCAGGCTTTTAGGTGGGCTCTTTTTGGTCTGTACCTGTTGGTGTTTCTGGGTTGCCACCTTCTCTCACACCCAGTCTGGGATATATATGGCAAAAAGAAAACCCAGAAGTCTCACTGAAATGCCATTCCTTTGGTCCTAAGGTCTTTAGCCAGTCTATCTTCTTTTCTCTACCTTCCAGGGTATCGTATGTTTCATATATGAGATATATATATCTCCAGGGCTTTTGTACTTAGCAGGAAGAATAGGGAAATGTATATCTACTTTATCTTCCCAGAAGCAGAAGTCTAGAGTGTTCTTTTGAACATGCTAGTATAACCATGTCACTCTGCTGCTTAAAATATGTCAATGGCTCCAACTGTCTACAGGATCAGATCCCAAATCAAAAACCTCACTAAGGAGAGACTGTATCAGATACTCCTTTAAGTTCCCAAAGCCCAGCACGATTCTTACAAATAGTAAAGCACTCTGAATGCTATATGATTGAAGAACTGGGGCATAAGTTAATGTATTTTCCATAGCATAATTCTGGTGAATTATGCATTTTCTCAAAGACTGCTCCATAGTCAAAGGTATTATGTGCTTTCTAAACATGCACATATGCTTCTGTTCTGCTTCAAGCTTTGAGAACTGTCAAAGCTAGAACTACACTTACCTTCCACAGGCAGCTGCCGACGTATGGCTAGTTGTTCCATTTTCCCCTGTGTCTCTGCCAGACTAAAAAGGACTCCATATACATACTGACGAGCTGATCGGAAGAGGAGAGCAGCTGGGGGTAGCTCCATGTTACACTCATCCTCAATACATACAGGGATCTTAATCTCACCCTAATAAGAAAATTGTTCAGGGGAAAGGATAAAATGAGTTAAATCAAGATTTGGAACTGTGCTTAGAAGAACCAGTGATGAACTATGGCATCTATGGTCTAATCATTAAATTTTCTACTTGTAGTTAAGAGTTTCAGACTAAAAAGAAGTTGCAACAAGTCCACCTGACCATAGCCAGCTTAGAGTTTTATCCCATTTTTAAAGTCTCAGCTATGACTGAATACAGCTGACTAAATGGGGAAATTTCATCTTAGACATATTGTTAGGGGATGGATGTATAGGGTAAGATTGGAGGAAGGTAACAGTTCTGCAGAAACAGAGGAAAAGGTGAGGAACAAAGGCATAAAACCTCTTCTTAGATCACGTCCATTCCTAGAACCAGAGTCTAACAACTTAAGGCATTGTCTTTTTCCAAGTCTCAGAGGTACACTTCTCTTCTAGAAATCTCATTTACTGTACAATACCATCTCCTATTGGTCTTGCTTCACCCTAAGGCCTTTAAAGCAATGGGGGGCCCCAGCACATTTAGTCTCTTTTTAAATCCTTTTATAGACTAATGATCAGAATTTTCTCTGGTAACTTACAGTCCTAGGAAGTGTGAAGTACAGTGTTAAGGACAGGGAGGTAAGTATCAATATGTTCTCACCTTAGTGAGAACGTGGTAGATATAAGGATACATAAGACCTCTGCGGTGTCTGTGTTCAGCAACCCGCAAGACTTCTGGAGCTACTGGAGGTAAAGGAGGAATGGTAATGTCCATGTGGTTCCTTGTAGACATAGACAGCAGAGATGGGATGTGGGGCTCACTATCACTCAGGCTGGCATCTGAAACTCCAGCATCAACGGGCTGTACCCAGGACCCTCTGTCACCATTGGGATTCTCCCATCCAGGCTGTTGCTGAAGTGCTTCTGTAATGTGACTAAAAATTTTAGAAAAACAATGTAGAAGAGAGAAGGGAGGTTGATAAAAGATATTCCAACTCAAGGAGATGCCCATTCTGATCCCAAGGAATCTCACAAACCCTCTGGAAGTCAGAACATGGGGTTAGCAATGGACCTGATACCTTTCCTCGCAGTGGCCATCACTGCTTTCTCTGGTTTCTTTCATCTGACTCAAACCAAAGTAATCAAAAACTCATGGGAATCATTCTGAATCCTAGACACCTTTTAAGAGGCCATGTTTAGAGTCTCTTTATGTTCTAAGAAAATAATTACAATTTACATCTCAAAGTAACTCTGTTTTCCAGGAATAATCTACCTGGAGGAATGATCTAAAGACAAATGAGCTAATATAAAATCCCACTGTTTTAATCCTCAGAACCTTGTCTTTGTTACTAAGCAATATAATTGTGTACTCTTCTGTCCAATAGATTCTATAAATTCTTTTCCTTTTTTTTTTTTTTTTTTTTTACATTCAATCTACCCCTTTACAAACTGAGAAATGACAGCCATGATATACAACACACCCATCCCAGGACTTCCCTAACCAGGTACTATGCTGCCTTTTAACCTGAGTGACTGGGTACCTGAAAATTACTACCTGTTCAGGGCCAAAATGAGCATGAAGTGGGAAAGCATATAGAAAGTTTTCCTACTTAGCTTAAGAAAAAAGAGCCACAGAGAAAAGCCAGTAACGTGCACATCCCTACACCCCCTACCCAGGTTATCAGGAAATGAATACAGATGTCTCAAAAGTCTGTTCACCTGGGTGTTTATACAGATACTTACTTGGAGCTGGCTCCATTTGGCTCATCACCATCAGAGGAAGAGGAGGGGGAAGAGTCTGGTCCCAAAGGAGGTGAGTCTTTGGAAGTCAAGTAATTGGGAAACTGGAATCATAAGAATCATAAGAGACAGCCCAATTGGCAAAGTGGCTATCTTGCAGCATGGGATTCTGAGAAAAAGCAGGGGATTCTCCCATAGCATGGGAGGAGAGGAGAAGAGATGAGTTGGATCCCATTGGGAATGATGGTGGATATTTCATTTTCTGGGGCACTTGGTGAGAAAACTAAAGGACAAAACAGACAGAAAAGCTATTTAACATTTTTACTAGGCTCAGAAGTTGTGACATAGTGGACGATGCCAGGAAGGGGGATTGTTGGGATACAAAGAATCTACTGAGAATAACAAGAAACAATTTTAGCAAGTGATTTATGAACAGAATCCTCCAGAGGCAGGAAAAAGGACCATCTAGGTCTCCTAGAACCATTCTCTGACAATAGCTAATCTACGTTCACAAAGCTCTAATGGTTACTGATTTGGATGTTTTCTTTACACAGTTGGCTGTCCTCAAGTTGAGAATGCGACATAGCTATATACAGGCTTGACATTTTGATAACAATGAATTACCATAACTCCTTAATTCAGATCATAAAAATAAAAAAGAAACCTGAGTATCTAATGTTAACAAATGGTATCAGGCCTTTTAAAGGATACTTACCATTGGCTTTCCAGCAGACATAGTGCCCACTTGATTTCGTGGAAGAGGAGGATTTCCAAGCTGATTATTCCAAAAACCTGAAGCCAACAGAAAGGACTATGCTTCAGTCAAATCTAATAATTCTACCATGTTATATTCTGCTAACCCCATATCAACTGAAAAATATTATTAATAAATTACAGCTTATTGAAGAGCTACTATGTGCCATACCAGGAACCTTACATAAATTATTTAATAACAACTCTAAAAAGGAGGTATCATGAACCACATGTCTTACAAATATGACTTTCTAAAATTACACAGTTGATTAGCAGCAGAGGTGGAATTCAAACTCAGGTCTGACCCTAAAGATAGGGGAACTTTACATATAAAAGGCTGCTCTCAGGCAAGATTGGGGGTTAACCCCAGAAGAAGCCTAAACTAAGGAAAAGGCATTGGACCCCATCTATAAATTTGAGAAAGAAGGGACCTTTTTTTATATCACCTCTCTTATTACATGCAAATCAAAAGGAGAATGCTTACTAAACAGAAATGACTTCTAGTAGGGCACAGCACAAACAAGTGATTCCACTTTGGCCCATGAAGTCTAGAAAGACCAACTCGATTTTCCCTATGGACAGAGTAGACTGAGGTCAGATGGAAGCCTTACCTAGAAAGGAGGAGGGACCCACTGGCAATGAAGAGAATTTGGTTGTGACTGAATAGTACGCAACAGCTTTCTTGAATCGCTCTATTTTATCTTCTGTCCTGGACTGGATGTTGGAACACCAGATGTTTGGAAGAAGAAATAATACAAGAGTAACTTTTTCATGCAATTTATAATTTAGAAGTCAAAACCGTAGAGGACATCAAATATTTAAAGAAACCCAAGACAACAAATTTTCAAAATCTTAATGCTTAATAAAAATACTTTAAAAAGTTTACTTGCATTTTGTGCTATTCTAAAATGATCACATGTTCATTAGAAAAAATACGTAAGAATAGGAAAAATATCACATAGTGCCACCACCCAAAGATATTTTCGTATGTTTTCTTTATGTATATAAATTTATTGAGTTGAAACTCACATAACATAAAATTAACCATTTTAAAGTAAATATTTCACTGGCATTTAGTAGACTGTTTAGTACATTAGTTACAATATTGTGTAATACCACCTCTATCCAGTTCCAAAATATTTCTATCCCTCTAAAATAAAACCCCCTTACCCATTAAGCAGTTTCTCCCAATTTCCCCCTCCTCCCATCCCCTGGCAACCACCAATCTGTGTTCTGTCTCTATGGATTTATCTATTCTGGATATTTCATATAAAAGGAATTATATAATATGTGAGCTTTTCTGTCTGGCTTCTTTCACTTAGTATAACTTCTTGAAAGTTCATCCATTTAGCATATACCAGTATTTTATTCCATTGTATGGCTGAATAATATTCCACTGTATACCATATTTTGTTTATCTAATCATCCACTGATGGATACTTGAGCAGTTTCCATCTTTTGGCTATTGGGACTAGTGCTACTATGAACATGAGTGTACATATACTTCTTTGAGTCCCTATTTTCAATTATCTTGAGTATATACTTAGGAGCAGAATTGCAGGGTCATATGGTAATTTTATGTTTAACCTTTTGAGGAATCACCAAACTGTTTTCCATAGTGGCTGTACCATTTTACATTCCCAACAACAATGTAGAGTGTACAAGGGTTCCAATTTCTCTACATCCTCATCAACACTTCCATTAAAAAAAATTATACCCATCTGGTGGGTTTGAGGTGGTACCTCGTGGTTTTGATTTTCATTTCCCTAACGTCTAATGATATTGAACATCTTTTTGTGCATTTGTTGACCATTTGTATATTTCCTTTCTTTCTTGTATGTATGTGTAGTATGTGTGTGTATATAATATATATATATTTAGAAAAGTTGTAGGTTTCCAAAAACCATTTAGAAAACAGAGTTCCCACACATTCCCCCAATTATAAACAACTTGCATCCATGTGGCATATTTATTTACAACTGATATAAGAATATTAATATAATTATACTATTAATGGTCCATGGTTTACATCAGGGTTCCCTGTTTGTGTAGAGTCCTATGGTTATTTTTAAAAATTTATTCTAGTAACATATATATATACATCCTAAAATTTTCCCTTTCAACCAAATTCAAATATGTAATTCAGTGCTGTTAATTACAATTGTTTTGCTTGTCTTATTTTTTAAGGTGATTATTATATCTACAGTTCATCTGTACATTAGACTTTATAGATGATACAAGACAACAAGTATTATGGGTTCAGAACAACAATTTAATTTAAAACTCCAGCTTAAATAATATCACATTTAATATTCCTTCCATGTATTTATTTTTTCTGTCAGGAATCAGTCATTAGGTGAGAGTTAAGACTTTGCTAGACTTTACATTTGTGAGATTAAAGGTTTTTTAAATGAGAAGAAATGGAAAACATTGTAACTAAGGTCACAAGCTCCACACAGGTTTTCATCAATGTATTCCGTGGAACATTTTTGAAACAAATAGAAAGACAGAAATCCTCAACAAAGAATTAGAAGACATAAAGAAGAACTAAAAGGAAATTTTAGAACTGAAAAATAAAATAAGTGAAATTTAAAAACTCATTGGATGGGCTCTATAGCAAGAGTAAGTGAAGTTGGTATTACTTCAATAGAGAGTGAAGTCATCATGATGGCTACATAAGACAACCTAGAAAAGTTTCCCCTCAGAAACAATTAATAAAAGACTCTAAAGAATGATAGAGACTGGAGAAAGACTCCACAAACACTGAATCAAAGGGAAAAAAAACACCAGTAAGAAGGTACAAGATCTACAATTTGGACCTACCAGTCAGGACCCCTACCCTTCCTCAGTACCATGCAGTTTAAGGGTCACACAGTGGCAGCACTCTGGCCCAGGTACCTCCTGTCATGGTTGAGGACCACAGAGCCACTGTACATTAGAACCCCACACAAATTCTTGGGGACTGTGGGAGTTTGGTATTATTTATGAATTCCAAAAATAGATATTGGATTATATTTATAAATGGTCTGTTCCTCTGGGCATATTAGATTGTATTAGATTTCAGAGGTTTCACTTTTACTTGATTAAATTATGATCAAGGCTTTGATTGGGCCACGTCAGTAGGATCTTGAGTTCCTGCCCCTTTGGTGGATGGGGACTCACAGAGAAAACGACATGGTAGAGGAAAGAGTTGGAGTTTTGATGCTGAAGCCCTGGGAAGTAAATATGCAGGAGAAGAACACAGAGGAATAGAGAAAGCTCTGCAGACACAGCAGAGGCCCTGGGAAGAGAATGAGCCTGACAGCCTATGGCTGTAGCTGAGCCCAGAGAGAGCCCCGGGAGAGAGACAAGACTTATCCCAGCCTACAGATGATACTGGAAGAAGCTGGGACCATGGAGCCTTAAGAGGAAGAGGAAAACTGAACCCTTGCAGAGACTGGCAGCCATCTTGCTTCAACACATGGCAACAGACTTTGGTGAGGGAAGTAACTTATGCTTTACGGCCTTGCGACTGTAAGCTTCTACCCCAAATAAATACCCTTTATAAAACCCAACAGATTTCTGGTACTTAGCATCAGCACCTCTTTGGCTGACTAATACAGGGATACAAGGCCACATAAACCCAGGAAGGTGTGGAAGAGGTGCATGAGTGTGTACATACAAAACAATCCCCAGGAAACAAGAGACCTGTGGCATAACCGGTGGTAAGTGGTGCATACACCCAACTTGCTCTCTAATTGCTGGAGCAACTAAATGAAAACAAAAACAAAAACAGACATTAGTGAACATTGACCCCATCTGGCTTCCTGGGGTGGGATATCCTAATGTGGAAGTTACCAGAGGAAGAAAAGCCTCATGGGAAAAATGGCAAAACTGAACTGCTGTAGGTCACAATTGGCACCAGCACTGAAAACTGTAATGAAAAGGGTACACGAAGTGTGGGAAAGCAGTTAAAATAAATCATAGCCGCTGAGGAGGAAAATCTGCACAAAAACAAACAGAACAGCATGGGACCTCTTAGATAAAGAACAGAGGAAAGGAAATCTTCTCTTGGAGTTGAAACAATTGCACATAAAAGAGCAATCTTAAAAGTTGTGCTGCATGTCCAGGGCAAGAAACTGGTGCAGAAGACCTGAGAACATCTGAACAGTGAAACAGGATACTCTAAAGGTTCAGTATAAGCTGGACCAAGAATTGAAGAAGAGCCTTAACATACAGCTAATCTACAATAAAACCCCAGGAAAGAAGGAGGAACAGACTTTCAGAATTAGCATATCAAAATAATCAGATGTCTAGACATCAGCAAAAAATCACAAGTCATACTAAGAAAAAGGAAGATATGGCTTGTTCAAAAGAGCAAATTAAAACTTCGGAGGACACGGAGACTTTGGAACAACTAATCAAAGAAGTTAAAAAAAAATCTCCCAAATCAATTCAAGGAGTTGAAGGAAAATATAGATAGAAATAAACTAAATATGGATAAAGAGAGAAAGGATATTAAGAGGACAATGTAGAAACAAAAAGAAGAATTAGAAAATTTAAAAAGAAACATAAAAAAACTTACTGGGATGAAAAACACAATACGGAGACTGTAGCAGTTTGATATTATTGATGAATTCCAAAAAGTAATACTGGATTATGTTTGTAAACTGGTCTTTTCCTCTGGGCATATTAGAGTGTATTGGATTGGATTCAGAAGTTTTACTTTCACTTGATTAAATAATGATTACGGGTATGATTGGGCCATATCAGTAGGACACTGTATCCCCGCCCCCTTGGTGGGCAGGGAAACACAGAGAAACCGCACCCCAGAGAAGGGAATTTGGAGTTTTTTTGAGCTGGAGCTCCGGGAAGTAAGCACACAGAGGACCTTGGTTGTGAGGAAAGAGAAAAGGCCCTGGGAAGAGAAACAAGCCATTCGCCTGATAGTCTACAGCTGGCTTTGTGGAAATAGCAGAGGCGCTGAGCCCAGAGAGAAGGAAGCCCTGGGAAGAGAGGAACCCAGGAAGCCTGAACCCTCACAGACGCTGGCAGCCATTTTGCTCTAACACATGGCAACAGACTCTGGTAAGGGAAATAACTTATGCTTTATAGCCTGGTAACTGTAAGTTACATTGATGAAATTTCTTCTTTTGTCAATGTAGGCTGCTTGTGTGTTTCTAGGAATTAGTCCATTTCCTCTAATTATCCTTCTTTTTGGCATATAACTTTTCAAAATATCCTCTTATGATACTCCTTATTTCTGTGGGGTTGGTGGTGATATCCCCTTCCTCATTTCTTATTTTGTGTATTTGCATCTTCTTTTTTTCTTTGTTAGTCTAGCTCAGGGTTTGTTAATTTTATTAATCTTCTTGAAGAACCAGCTTTTGGTTTTTATTTTTTCTAGTGCTTTCTTATTTTCTATTTCATTTTGTTATTTCCTTCTTTCTACTTCCTTTCAGGTTACTTTGTTGTTCTTTTTCTAATTCCTCCCAGTATCCAGTTAGGTCTTTGATTTTAGCTCTTTCTTCTTTTTTGATATATGCATTTGTGGCTATGAATGTTTCTCTCAGTACAGCTTTTGCTGCACTACATAGGTTTTCATATGTTGTGTTGTCATTTTCATTTATTTCAAGGTAGTTACTGATTTCTTCTGAAATTTCCTCCTTGACCCACTGTTTGTCTAAGAGTGCGTTGTTTAACTTCCACATCTTTGTGCCTAATCTGTTTCTCTGGCCCTTACTGATTTCCAGCTTCATTCCATTGTGGTCAGAGAAATTACTCTGTATAATTTCAATCATTCTGAGTCCACTGAGAATTTTTCTGTGGCCTAGCCTGTGGACTACCTTGGAGAATGATCCATGTACACTCAAGAAGAATGTATATCCTGCTATATTTGGGTATAGTGTTATGTATGTCTATTAGATCCAGATCCTTTGATGTATTATTCAGTCTTTGTTTCTTTATTGATTCTCTGTCAAGATGTTCTGTCTAATGGTGATAATGGTGTATTAAAGTCCCCCACTATAATTGTAGAGGCATCTATTTCTCCACTTAGTTTTCCAAGTGTTTGCCTCGTGTATTTTGAGGTGCCCTGGCTGGGTGCATAAATGTTTATGATCGTTCTTTCTTCTTGAAAGATTACCCCTTTTACTAATATATAGTGTCCGTCTTTGTCTCTTACAATAGTTTTGCATTTAAAGTCTATTTTGTCTGATATTAGTATAGCTACTCCTGCTCTTCTTTGGTTATTGATTGCTTGTAAGATTGTTTTCCAGCCATTAACTTTCAGCCTCTTTGAATCCCTGGATCTAAGGTGGGTTTCTTGTAGACACCATATAGATGGGTCATATTTCCTTATCCATTCTGCCAATCTGTGTCTCTTGACTGGTGAATTTAATCCATTAACATTAAGTGTTGATACCCTCAAGGAATTACTTACGTTAGCCCTATTTTTTTGGGGTTTATGTATGTCATATGTTGTTTTTATTTTCTTTTTGTCTTTTTAGTGGTTCTTACACTCTCCTCCAACTCTCTCTCTCCTGTTTTTTCCTTTTGACCTTCAGAACTCCCTTTAATATTTATTGATTTTTGTTTATCTGTGATTATTTTGAGCTCTCCCCATTTTCGTATGCCAGCCTTGCTGGATAGAGAATTCTTGCCTGGAGGCCTTTTCTTTCAGCATCTTAACTTTATCATACCACTGCCTTCTTGTCTCCATGGTTCCAGATGAGAAATCAGCACTTAATCTTATCAAGCTTCCATTTTATGTGCTGGTCTCTTTTCTCTTCTTTCTTTCGGTATTCTCTCTTTGTCTTGAGGATTGGACAATTGGACAAGTATATTTCTTTGAGTAGTCCTGTAAGGATTTATATTGTTTGGGGTGTGCTGCACTTCTTGGACATGTACTGGATGGAGAGAGCAAGCAATGGGGTGTGTCAATTACATAATTTTATCACCTGATTTTATTGTTGAAGCCAGGTGGAACATGTTCTACCTGGATTCTTTAAGGGGCAAAGTGAGGGAAGGCAGGAGCCTATAGCCAAGGAGAAGCCTGCCTAATGTTTAATCAAGCTAAGGAGAAGTTCCAGGACCATAGGATTTGGGTAAAGTTCAACATTGTCATTAAGCTTCTTATTTCTTATTCCCAGAATTCCTCCATATAAAGGGAAAAATCTCACAACCCACCATCTAGGAATACCCTCAACATCTTGATCAAGATGAAAGAAAAGAGATGTCTGTAACATAATTAGGGTTCCCTCTCACAATTCCTGTTTCTGGCATGAAAGATGTGCCCCTTTCCAAGGGGATTAGATATGAAGGATGACTTCATATTTCAACAGCAGACTCAAAATCATAGAAGATAGAATAAGTGATGCAGAATACAGAACAGCTAAAATTGAAGCCAGAATAACAAAAAAAGAACAGAAAAAATTGAGCAGGGGCTCAGGGAGTTGAAGGAAAACACGAAGCACAACAACACATGTGCCATGGCAATTCCAAAAGGACAAGAGAAGGGAAAAGGGGCAGAAAGAGTATTTGAGGAAATAATGGCTTAAAAATTCCCAACTCTCATGAAAGAATAAATTTACATGTCCAAGAAGGGCAGCATACTCCAATCAGAATAAATCCGAATAGACCTACTCCAAGACACATACTATTCAGAATGTCAAATGTAAAAGATAAAGAGAAAATTCTGAGAACAGCAAGGGAGAAGCAAACCATCACATACAAGAGATGCCCAGGAAGATTTAGTGTGGATTTATGATCAGAAAACACTGAAGTGAGAAGACAGTGGTATAATAAAATTAGTGGTATAATAAAATATAATAATATACTTAAAGAGAAAAATTGCCAAGTGAGCATTTTTTATGCAGCAAAAGTGTACTTCAAATATGAAGGTGAGTTTAAAATATTCACAAATAAACAGAAACTAAGAGAATTCATAAAAAACAACCCAGCTCTGCAAGAAGAAAAAGGGATCTCTACAGCCCAAAAAGAAAAGACAGGAGAGAGAATCTTAGAGGTGAGTATAGAAGTGAAGACTATCAGAAAGGATAACCAAAAGGGTAAAATGACCATTGAAAATAAGATATGACATATGAAAGCCAATAAATAAAATGGTGGAAGTAAAAAATGCATTTACAGTAATATCATTGAATGTGAATAGATAGCAATCAAAATATATAGGCTGACATAATGGATAAAAAAATTTTGAGCCATCCATATGCAGCCTACAAGAGACTCACCTTAGATCCAAGGATTCAAACTGGCTGAAAAGGAAAGGTTGGAAAAAGATATTCCACACAAATAGTAACCGAAAGAGAGCAGAGGTAGGTATACTAATATTGGGCAAAACAGACTTTAAATGTAAAAAAGTTTTAAGAGGTGCTGAAGGCCATTACATATTAATAAAAGGGAAAATATAACAGGAAGGAGTAACATTTATAAATATCTATGCACCTAACTAGGGTGCTGCAAAACACATGAGGCAAAATCTTGCAAAATTGAAGGGAGAAATAGACTTCTCTACAATAATAGTTGGAGACTTCAAGACACTACACACATCATTAGATAGAACACCTAGACAGAAGATCAACAAGGAGACAGAGAACTTGAACAATATGATAAATGAGCTAAACCTAATAAACATATAGAATGTTGCATATCAAATCAATGGGTTGTATATCCTTTTTAAGAGCTCATGGCTCTTTCTCCAAGATAGACCACATGTTGGGTCACAAAGCAGAGCACAATAAATATAAAAATATTGAAATTATGCAAAGCACCTTCTCAGATCATAATGAAATAAAGCTGGAAATCAATAATAGGCAGGAAAGGGAAAATCACTGGGTCAAAGAAGAAACTGTAAGAGACGTCAGTAAGTATCTCATGATGAACGAAAACAAGAACACAACTTATGAAAACTTATGGGATACAGTGAATGAAGTGCTGAGAGGGAAATTTACAGCCCTAAACGCCTATATTTAAAAAATAAGAAAGAGCTGAAAGAAAAGATCTAATTGAACACCCGGAAGAACTAGAAAAAGAACAGATACTAATCCCAAAGCAAGCAGAAAGAAAGAAATAATAAAGATTAGAGCAGAAATAAATAAAATTGAGAATAAAAAAAACAATAGAGGAAAAAAAGCTGATTCTTTGAGAAGATCAATAAAATTGACAAACCCTTAGCTAGACTAATAAAGAAAAAGAGAGAAGATGCAAATAAATAAAATCAGTACTGAAAGGGGGAATGTTACCATTGACCCCACAGAAATAAAAAGAATCATAAGAGGATATTATGAGAAACTGTACACCAACAAATTAGACAACCTAGATGTAATGGACAAATTCCTAGAAACACAAACAACCTACAATGACTCTACAAGAAATACAAGAACTCAACAAACCAATCACATTTAAAGAGATTGTATCCATCATCAAAAATCTCCCAACAAAGAAAAGCCCAGTACCAGATGGCTTCACAGGTGAATTCTACCAAGCATTTCGAGAAGAATTAACACCAGTCCTGTTTAAACCCTCCAAAAACTTGAAGAGAAGGGAAAATTACCCAACACATTTTATGAAGCTAACATCACCCTAATATCAAAGCCAGCTAAAGACAATACAAGAAAAAATTACAGACCAGTCTCTTTAATGAACACAGATGCAAAAATTCTCAACAAAATACTTGCAAACTGAATCCAACAGCATATTAAAAGAATTATACACCATGATCAAGTGGGATAAATTCCTGATAGTCAAGGGTGGTTCAAAATAAGAAAATCAAGTAATGTAATACACCATACTAACAAATTGAAGGGAAAAAAAAAACACACGATCATCTCGATTGATGTAGAAAAGGCATTTGACAAAATCCAGCATCCTTTCTTGATAAAAACACCTCGAAAGATAGGAATAGAAGGAAAATTCCTCAATATGGTAAAGGGCATAAATGAAAAACCCATAATCAACATCATACTAAATTGGGAATGATGGAAAGCTTTTCCTCTGAGACTGGGAACAAGACAAGGATGCCCAATGTCACCACTGTTTTTCAACATTGTGCTAGAAGTTCTAGCTAGAGTAATTAGACATGAAAAAAAAAAACAAACATTGAAATAGGAAAAGAGGAAGTAAATCTCTCACTATACACAGATGACATGATCCTGTATTTAGATAATTCCGAAATAACTACGACAAAGCTACTTGAGCCAATAAACATGTTTGGCAATTGGGAGGATACAAGATCAACTCGCAAAACTCAGTAATGTTTTTGTGCACTAGTACTGAACACAATCTGAAGAGGAAATCAGGGAAGAAATTTCGTTTACAATAGCAACAAAAAGACTGAAAAACCTAGGAATCAATTTAACCAAAGATGTAAGGTACCTGTATTCAGAAAACTACAAACTACTACTAGAAGAAAACAAAAAAGGCCTAAACAAATGGAAAGACATTGTGTTCACGGATTGGAAGACTAAATATCATAAGATGTCAATCCTACCCAAACTGATTCATACATTCAATGCAATACTAATCAATAGTTCAACAGCCTACTTTGAAGAAATAGAAAAGGCAATTAACAAATTTATTTGGAAGCAAAAGGGGACCTGAAAAGCCAAAAACATCCTAAAAAAGAAGAGTGATATAGGAGGATTCTCACTGCCTGACCTTGAAACATATTACAAAGCTACAGTGGTCAAAACAGCATGATATTGGCATAAAGAAAGACACATTTATCAATGGAATAGAATTGAGAGCCCAGAAATAGACTCTCACTTGTATGGCCCACTGGTTTTTGACAAGTCTACAAAGTCCACATTACTGGGACAAAATAGTCTATTCAGCAAATGGTGCTGGGAGAACTAGATATCTGTAAGCAAAAGAATGAAAGGGACCCCTATCTCACTCGCTATATAAGAATCAAAGCAAAATGGATCAAAAACCTAAACATAAAAGCCAGACCATAAAACTACTAGAAGAAAATGTAGGGAAACATCTTAAAGACCTTGTGGTAGGTGGGGGTCTCTTGAATCTTATACCCAAAGCTCGAGCAATGAAAGAAAAAAAAATAGATAAATGGGACATCATTAAAATTAAACACTTTTGCAACTCAAAGGACTTTGTCAAGAAGGTAAAAAGGCAACTGACCCAAAGGGAGAAAATATTTGGAAATCACATATCCAATAAGGGTTTAATATCCATGATATATAAAGAAATTGTACAACTCAATAAAAAGACAAATGACCCAAATAAAAAATGGGCAAAAGACTTGAATGGCATTTTTCCAAAGAAGAAATACAAATGGCAAAAAAACACAAGAAAAAATGTTTAGCATCACTAGTGATTAGGGAAATGCAAATCAAAGCTGCAATGAGAAATGTTTTCACACCTATTAAAATGGCCACTATTAAAAACTTGGAAAACTACAAGTGTTGGAGAAGATGTGGAGAGATAACAACACTTATTCATTGTTGGTAGAAATGTAGACTTGTACAGCTACTGTGGAGGACTGTTCTTTAGGAAGTTGAACATAGATTTGCTATGTGACCCAGCAATACCACTACTAGGTATATACCCAGAGGAACTGAGAGCAGTGACACAGGCAGTCACATGCACACCGAAGTTCATAGTGGTGTTATTCACAATTTCAAAAGATGGAAACAACCCAGGTATCTATCAACTGATGAATGGATAAACAAATTGTGGTGTATATATACGATGGACTATTATTCAACCGTTAAGAAGAAATGAAGTTGTGAAGTATATGACAATATGGAAGAATCTGGAGGACTTTACATTGAATGAAGCAAGCCAGACACAAATGGACAAATACTTTGACTGCAGTATTATGAACTAAATATATTGTGTAACCTCACAGAGTTAATAACTAGAATGTAGTTCACCAGAAAATAGAATGATGTTAGAGAATGGAAAGCTGAGGTTTCATGTATGCAGAATTGGTAAAAACGTTCGTAAATCTTTGGAAATGAACAGAAGTGGTGAAAGCACATCACAGTGTTTGTAAGTAGCAGTGCTAATATGTGGGTATGATAGGGGTTGAAAAGGAAAATCTAAGGTCATTTATATTACCGGAAGGAAAGGTAAAAAATGTAACCTGGGACTGTATAGCATAGCAAAACCTCATGTGAAATATGAGCATGGGTAATATTGCCTATATAAGACCATTTTTCTTTGAAACAGAACAAATGTACGTTAATGCTACAAGATGTTAATATCAGGCAAAATATAACCACAGAAAACTATGGACAGTAGTGTATAATAATATATTAATAATCTTCCATTAAGGGTTTTTAAAAAAAGGAAATAAACTATGTGAAAGGAACTAGGCAAAAGGTACTACATATTGTTTGACTCCATCTATACAAAATTTAAAGACAAATAAATTAGAGAGAAGAACATAGAATAGGAGCTATGTATGGCAGGGGAAGGATAGAGAGATTGAGAGATGATTAAGGGGTATAGTTTTTTTGTTGTTGTTTATTATTATTATTATTGGAGTAATGAAAATGCTCTTGTATCTATTGAAGTGATGAATGCACAACTCTGTGTCTATACCAAATAGCACTGATTGTGAACCTTCGATGGATTGTGTAGCAGTTTGGCAGTTTGATATAGTTATGAATTCCAAAAATAGACATTGGATTATGCTTGTAAACTGGTCTGTTCATCTGGGCATGATTATGATTACGGCTTTGATTGGGCCACGTCAGTAGGGCGTTGAGCCCCGCCCCTTGGTGGGTAGGGAATCAAAGATAAAAGACATGGCAAAGGACAGAGTTGGAGTTTTTGAGTTGGGAATTCTGATGTGGAGTCTTGAGCTGGAGCCCAAGGAAGTAAGCATACAAAGGAAGTTGGTTGTGAGGAAGGAGAGAAGGCCCAGGTAAAAGAGATGAGCCGTTCGCCTGACAGTTCACAGCTGGCCTTGTGGAGAGAGGCAAAGCCTAGAGAGCCTCATAGTCTACAGCTGACCTTGTAGAGGAATCAGAGGAGCTGAGCCCAGAAAGAAATGGAGCCCCGGGAAAAGAGGAACCCAAGAAGTCTGAACCCTGGCAAATATCGGCAGCTGTCTTGCTCCAACACATGACAACAGACTTTGATGAAGGAAGAAACTTATGTTTTATGACCTGGTAACTGTAAGCTTCTACCCCAAATAAATACCCTTTATAAAAACCAACCGATTATTGGTATTTTGCATCAACACCCCTTTGGCTGACTAATACAGATTGTATTATTTATGAACATGTGTCAATAAAGTTGATTAAAAATCAACAGGTCAAAGAAGAAATCACAAGGGAAATCAGGAAATATCTTGAAATGAATGAAAATGAGAACACAACATATAAAAAAGTGTGGGCTGGAGCAAAGGCAGTGCTGAGAGGGAAATTTATTGCCGTAAATGCTTACATTAAAAAAAAAAAGAAAGGACAAATCAGATACCTAACTGCACACCCAGAGGAACAAGAAAACAACAGCAAACTAAACCCAATGGGAGCATAAATAAAGAAATAGCAAAGCTTAGAGAAGAAATAAACGAAATAGAGAATAAAAAACAATAGAGAGAATTAACAAAACCAAAAGGAGGCTCTTTGAAAAGATCATTAAAACCGACAAACCTTTAGCTAGAATATCAAAGTAAAAAGAGAAAAGACGCAGATAATTAAAATCAGAAATAAAAGAGGGGACTAGAAGGAAAGCTAGAGAATGAACTATGGAACTGTATAACATGGTGAACTCTGTTAAGGACAATGAAGATGGTTAATAGTACCAATGTAAGAATGTTCTTTCATGAACTAGAACAAATACATGTCACTATTACGAGGTGTTAATAATAGGGTGGTATATGGGAAAAATAGATCTAATGCAAACTATGGACTATTGTTAACAGTAATATATAAATGTTATTCCATCAGTTGTGGCAATGGTGCCACATCAGTGCTTGGTGTCAATAGTGGGGGGGGGGCGGGGTATAAGGGGTGTGGGGTTTTTCGTTTTGAAGCAATGAAAATATTCTAAATTTAGAAAAAAAGTCAAAACCATATATTATATGATTCCATTTACATGAAATGCCAGAATAGATAGAAAGTAGATTATTAACTGCCTGAGGACAAGGGTGGGGGTAAAGGTGATATACTGCTAAGGGGTATGGATTTCTTTTGGGGATATTGAAAATATTCTAGAATTATTTGTGGTGATGGTAGCACAACTCTGTGAATATACTAAAATCATTGCACTGTACACTTTAGATGGGTGAATTGTATGGTATATGAATTATATCTCAATAAAGTAGTAATTTTAAAAGGAGAAATAAAAGGGGGGACATTACTACTGACCCCTTGGAAATAAAAAGGATCATAAGAGGATACTATGAACAACTGTAGGGCAACAAATTAATCAATCTCTCTCTCTCTCTCTCTCTCTCTATATATATATATATATATATATATTTATTTATTTATTTATTTATTTTTTGAGGTACTGGGGACCAGAGTTTGAACCCAGGATCACGTATGTGGGAAGCTGGCGCTCAACCACTGACCCACATCGGCAACCCTGAGTTGGCTTTTTCGTTTGTTTGCTTGTTGTTTTTTTATTTTTTAAAGATTTATTTATCTATTTCTCCCCCTCGCCACCCCCCACATTGTTTTTATGCTCGCTGTCTGCTCTCTGTGTCCATTCACTGTGTGTTCTTCTGTGTCTGCTTGTCTTCTCTTTAGGCAGCACTGGGAACTGATCCTGGGACCTTCCGGAGTGGGAGAGAGGCGCTCAATCTCTTGTGCCACCTCAGTTCCCTGGTCTGCTGTATCTCTTACTGTCTCTCCTCTGTGTCTCTTTTTATTGTGTCATCTTGCTGCGCCAGCTCTCCGTGTGGGCCAGCACTCCATGCAGGCCAGCACTCCTGTGCGGGCCAGCACACCTGCATGGGCCAGTTTGCCTTCACCAGGAAGCCCCAGGAATCAAACCCTGGACCTCCTTATGGTATACGGGAGCCCAATAGCTCAAGCCACATCTGCTTCCCTGCTTGATTTTTTTTTTTTTTCCCCCCAGGAAGCACCGGAAACTGAGCCTGGGACCTCCCATGTGGGAGGCAGGCGCTTAACCGCTTGAGCCACATCTGCTCCCCACAACCTATATTAAATGGACAAGTTCCTAGACACACTCAAACAACCTACATTAACTCTAGAAAAAAAGAGAAGATCTCAGTAGACCAGTAACTAGGAACGAGATGGTATCACTTGTCAAAAACCTCCCAACAATAACAACAACAACAACAACAACAACAACAAATAACCTCCCAACAAAGAAAAGCCCAGGATCAGATAGCTTCACTGGTGAATTTTACCTAAAATTCCAAGAACAATTAACACTAATCCTGCTAAAATTCTCCCAAAAAAATGAAGCAAAGGTAAAACTTCCTAACTCATTCTATGAGACCAATATCATCCTAATACGAAAGCCAGATAAATACATCACAAGAAAAAAAGTATAGACCAAAGTCCCTTATGAATATAGATGTCAAAATCCTCAAAATATTAGCAAACTGAATTCAGCAGCACATTAAAAGAATTATGCACCATGATCAAGTGGGATTTATCTCAGATACGCAAGGGTGGTTCAACATAAGAAAATCAATTAATGTAATACACTACAATGACAGAATGAAGGAAAACAACCATGATCATGTCAATTAACACAGAAAAGGCATTTGACAAAATCCAACAATATTTCTTGATAAAAACACTCAGTCAACTAGAAATAGAAGAAAACTTCCTCAACACAATAAACAGCATATATGAAAAACTCACCATTAATATCATACTCCTTGGTGAAAGACCGAGAGCTTTCCTGCTAAGATCTGGAAAAAGACAAGGATGCCCACTGTCACCACTGTTATTCAAACATTGTACTGGAAGTTCTAGACAGAACATTTGGCAAGAAAAAGAAATAAAAGGCACCCAAAAGGGAAAGGAAGTCATAACATTTTCACTATTTGCAAATGACATTACCCTATATAGAAATTCCTGAAAATTTTACAACAAAGCTACTAGAGCTAATAAATGAATTCAGCAAAGTGGCATGATTCAAGATCAGCATGCAAAAATCAATAGTGTTTTTATTCACTTGTATAGAACAATACGAAGAGGGAATTAAGAAAAATTCTACTTATAATACCAACTAAATGAATCAAACATCTAGGAATAAATTTAACCAAGGATGTAATGTACTTAGACATGGAAAAGTACAAAACATTGCTAAAGGAAATCAAGAAGACCTAAATAAATGGGAGTACATCCCATCCTTCCCATCCTTATGGATTTGATAACTAAATATTGTCAAGATGCCAGTTCTACCCAAAGTGATTAAAAGAGTCAATGCAATCCCAATAAAAATTCCAACAGCCTTCTTTGCAGAAATGGAAAAGCCACTCATCAAATATATTGGGAAGGGTAAGAGGCCCTAAATAGCCAAAACCTTCTTAAATAGAAGAATGAAATTGGAGAACTCATACTTCCCAATTAAAAAACTTATTACAAAGCTACAGAGGTCAAAATAACATGGTACTGGCATAGAACAGATATACAGACCAAAGGAATAGAATTGAGAGTTCAGAAATAGACCATCACATCTATGGCCAAATGATTTTTTTTTAAAGATTTTATTTATTTATTCATTTATCCCCCCCTTGCTGCTTGTGCTCGCTGGGTCAGCTAACCACGCCGTGCGGGCGGGCTTGCCTTCACCAGGAGGCCCCGGGAACCGAACCTGGGGCCTCCCATATGGTAAACGGGAGCCCTACTGATTGAGCCACAGCCGCTTCCCTGGCCAAATGATTTTTGACAAGGGTGCCAAGTACACACAATTGGGAAATATATTGCTAGGAAAAGTGGATATCCATATGCAAAAGAATGAAAGTGAACTTCTATCTCACACCATGTACAAATATTAGCTAAAAATGGATCAAAGATCTAAATATAAAACTATAAAATTTCTAGAAGAAAATGTAGGAAAGCATCTCTGGGACCTTGGGTTAGGTAATGGTTTCTTAGACATTATACCAAAAGCACAAGCAACAAAAGAAAAAAATTGATAAATGGGACTTCCTCGAAATAAAAAAAATTGTTCATCAAAAGACTGTCAGAGAAGTGAAAAGACAGTCTACTCAATGGGAGAAAATATTTGGAAACACATATCTGATAAGGGTTTAATATCCAGGATATAGAATGAAATCCCACAACTCAACAATAAAAAGACAAACAACCCAATTAAAAAATGAGTAAAAGACTTGACTTTATTTCCAAAGAGAAAATACAAGTAACTAAAAAGCACATGAAAAGATGCTCAATATCACTAGCTATTAGGAAATGCTAAACAAAACCACAGTGAGATATTACTTCATACCCATTAGAATGGCCAATATTAAAAGGACAGAAACTTCAAGTGTTTGGAGAGGATGTGGAGAAATAGGAATACTCATTCATTATTGCTGACAATGTGAATTGGTTCAGCCACTGTGGAAGACAGTTTGGCAGTTCCTCAGGAAGCTAAGTATAGAATTGCCATGTGATCCAGCAATCCCGCTACTAGGTATATACCCAGAAGAACTGAAAGCAGACTGAAATAGATATTAGCACACTGATGTTCATAGCGGCATTATTCACAATTGCCAAAAGATAGAAGCAACCCACATGTCCATCAACCGATGAATGGATAAACAAAATGTGGTATATACATATGATGGAACATTATTCAGCCATGAAAAAGGAATGAAGTCCTCATGCGATAGCATGGATGAACCTTGAAGACATTATGGTGAATGAAATAAGCCAGACACAAAAGGACAAACATTTTATGATTTCACTATTATGAACTAATTCTAATACACAAACTTATACAGTTAGAATCTAGAATATAGATTATCAGGTGATAGACTGAGGTTAGAGAACGGGGAGGTTGTGCTTAACTTGTACAAATTCTCTGTTTAGGCTGATGGTAAAGGTTTAGAAATGGATGGTGGTGATGGGAGCACATTATTGTGAGTGTAATCAGCAGCACTGTATAGGTGCTGTAAAGGTGAATGTGGTTAAAAGAGGAAATTTTAGGATGTATATATTACTAGAATAAAAATTAAAAGATAACAGGAGTGTACAACACAGTGAACTCTATTTTAGATGATGGAGTATAGTTAATTGTGCAAATATAAGACTGTTCTTTCATGAATTATAACAAATGTATGATACTAATACAAAGTGTTAATAATAGGGTGGCATATGGGAAACAAAATACACCTAAGGTAAATAATGGACCATAGAGAGAACTATTTTAATAATCTTTCATCAATTGTAACAAAGGTAACTACTGTTAAAAAAAGGGTATAATTATTTTTTTAAAAGTGCTATCATCAATAATAACAAATGTTCCACACTAATGTAAGGTGTTGTTGGTGGGGTGGTATACAGGAATCCTTTTTCATGCATGATTGTTTTGTAAACTCACAACTTCTTTAATTAAAATAAAGGGTGAATGAGCACATGAAAAGATGCATAACACCATTAGCCATTAGGGAAATACAAATTAATACCACAATGAGATGCCATTTCATACCCACTGGAAGGGCTATTATTAAAAAATGGAATAATAACAAGTGTTGGACAGGATAGAAAGAAAGATGAACTCTTGTACATTGTTGGTGGGAATGCAAAATGGTGCAACCACTGTGGAAAACAGTTAGGCACTTCCTCAGGAAGATAAGTACAGAAATGACATATGACCTGGTAATCCTACTTCTAAGTATATACCCTAAGGAATTGAAAGCAGGGATTCGAACAGATATTTGCACACTGATATTCATGGCAGCATTATTCACAATTGCCAAAAGATGGAAGCAACTCAAGTGTCTGTCAATAGATAAATGGATATACAAAATGTGGTACCTGCATACAGTGGAATATTACATACATTCATAAAAAGGAATGATGTTCTGATACATGCAACTACATGGATGAACCTTGAGGACAGCATATTGAGTAAAATAAGACAGACACAAAAGGACAAATATTGTATGAGTCCAATGATATAAAATAATTAGAATAAGCAAATTCATAGAGTCTGAAACTAGAAAACACGTTACCAGGGGCTGGGGAGGTGTAAGGAATGAGGAATTAAAGCTTAATTGTTACTGAATTGTGTGTTTTAGTAATAGATGATGGGAATGGTAGGACAACATTGTGTATATAGTGAACACCACTGAAATATATATATGAATATGCATAAAGGGGGAAATTTTAGATTGTATGTATGTCACTAAGATAAAAATTTAAAAATAGAAAATACTTCAATAGAAATTATCCAGTGTGAAAAAGAAAATTATTAAAAATAAAGAATAAGAACAGAGACTCAGGGATCTGTGGGATATCAAAAGGCCTAACGATGATGTCATCAGAGTCACAGAAGGAGAGGAAAAAGAGTATGGAGCAGAAAACCTATTTGAAGAAATAATGGCTGAAAATTTCCCAAATTTAAATCTATAATTATCACTATACCCATTAAATATACGACTCAGAAACTTAAATTTTTGGACTGTTCATATGCTGGTTGAGCCCTAATCCCAGCAGAGTTGTGGCCAACACCTACACTCTAATTCTTCAGACTTGCCCAGGACAACTAACAAAATAATGATGACGGACAAGTTCCAGCCCAAAAAACAAGGAATATCTACACTACAAGCAAACACTTCCTTCCATCTGCCCATAATATCTAAGGTCCCTCTCAATCCGAAGTAGTCAGAGCAGACATCATTCCAATTTCCTCAAGATTGAGGAATGAATAAACATAAGGAGGGGGAAGGATAACCATGGACCAATGTATATTTATAGTTATTGTAGGTATTATCATGTGGTAACAGAAGAACTTGTAACATTGATATAAAGATAGTGGTTGCCAGAGGTTCAGAGGTGAGGGAATGGAATGAATAGGTGGTACAGAGAAATTTTAGGGCACTGGAATTGTTCTGTATGATACTGCAATGAGGGATAAATAACATTATATGTTTGTCAAAGCCTATAAAACTCTACAGCACAAAGTGTAAACCATAAACTACAGACCTTGATTAGTAGCAATGCTACAATTTGGTTCATCAATTGTAACAAATGTACCTCACTAATGTAAGATGTTAATAATAGGGGAAAATGTGTATGTGGATGGGTAGGGAGTTATATGGGAATCCCCTATTCTTTTTTTTTAAGGAGGTACTGGGGATCGATCCCGGGACTTTGTACATGGGAAGCAGGTGCTCAACTGCTTGAGCTACATCTGTTCGCCTCCCCTATACTTTTGATGTAACTCTAAAAATAAAGTTAATTATGAATTTTAAAAATATTTCCAAAATTTGGTGAAAGGAATAAATTTAAAAGATTCAAGAAGCTCAGCAAACTCCAAACAGGATAAATTCAAAGAAATCTATTTCAGACACGTCACTGATGAATTCTACCCAATATTTAAGGAATAAATAACATGAACTCTATACAATCTCTTCCAGAAAACAGAAAGGAAGGAATACTAGCTGAGTCATTTTATGAGTCCAACACTACCCAGTGTGGCAGCTGGAGATTATTTATGAATTCCCAAAACAGAGATTGTTTGTAAACTGATCTGGTCCTCTGGACGTGATAACCCTTTGATTGAATTAGATTCAGCTGAGATGTCTGATTAAATTATGTTAAGATTAGGGCTTTGATTCAACCACATCATTAGAGTATGACTCAACAGAGTCCCTGCCCTCTTGTTGGGCTGACAAAACAGACTCTCACACGGAAGTAGATACACAGAGAAGAAAAACAGAGGAATAGAGAGTGCTCCATAGACGTGGCAGAAGAGAGAGCTTTGATCCTGGGGCCCCTGGGAGAGATGAGCCGTTCACCTGATACTTTACAGTTGACCTTGTGAAGAGAACAGAGCAGCTGAGCCCAGAAAGAAATGAGTACCGGGGAGAAAGACAAGCCTTGTGCCAGCCTACAGCTGAGAGAGGAAGAAGCTGGGACCATGGAGCCTTAAGAGGAAGAAGGAAGGCTGAACCCTCACAGAAGTCGCCTGCTATCTTGCGTCAACACGTGGCAACAGACTTTTGGGTGAGAAAGTACCTTTGATGGTACCTTGAGTTGGATTCTTTAGGGCCTTGTGACTGTAAGCTTCCACCTCAAATAAATAACCTTTATAAAAGCTAGCAGATTTCTGGTACTTTGCATCATCAGCACCTCTTTTGGCTGACTAATACACCCAGATATCAAATCCAGTACGACTGCAAAAGAAAACTACAGACTATAAAAATAAATGCAGAAATTTTCAATGAAATATTAGAAATTCAAATCTTGTGTGTGTGTGTGTGTGTGTGTATGGAATCATACACTATGACAAAGTGGGATTTGTCCTGAGAATGCAAGGCTGCTTTAATATAGTAAAATCAATCCAATACTATAAACAATTGCACACCAACAAATTAGATAACCTAGATGAAATGGACAAATTCCCAGAAACACACAAATTACCTAAACTGACTCAAGAAAAAGTAGACAATCTCAACAGGCCACTAACAGGTAAATAGATTAAATCAGTAATCAGAAACATCCCAACAAAGAAAAGCACAGGACCAGGTGGTTTAAATGGTGAATTTTACCAAACATTCAAATAAAAATGAACACCAAATCTTTCACAAACTCTTCCAAGAAATTGAAGGGTAGGGATCACTTCCTAATTCAAAGACAAGGATGCCCACTTTGGACACTGCTCTTCAACATTGTACTAGAAGTTCTAGCCAGAGTAATTAAGCAAGAAAAAGAAAAAAGGCATCCAAATTGGAAAAAAAAGAAGTAAAACTATCCATATTTGCAAATGACATGATCTTGTACATAGAAAATCTTGACCAATTTATGAGAAAGCTTGTAGAGTTAATAAATGAATTCAGCAATGTCCCAAATGCTGAATGTCATAAAAATGAGTGGTGTTTCTATCTACCTGCAAAGAACAATCCAAAAAGGAAATCAAGAAAACAATTGCATTTATAGTAGCATCTAAAAGAATAAAATATCTAGGAATAAATTTAACCAAGGATGTAAAGGACTTGTATACAGAAAACTACAAATCATTGATGAAAGAAATTAAAGACCTACATAAATGGAATGATATTCTATGCTCATGGATTGGAAGACTGAATATCATTAAAATGTGAATACTATCCAAAGCGCTTTACAGATTTAAAATCCCAATAAAAATTCCAATAACATTTTTTTCACAGAAAATGAAAAGCTGATCGTCAAATTCATATGGAAGGACAAGAGGTCTCCAATACCCAAAACCACCTTGAAAAAGAAAAACAAAATTGGAGGACTTACACTTCCCAATTTCAAAACTTCCTACAAAGATAGAGTAATCAAAACAGTTTGGTACCACCACAAAGATAGGAATATAGACCAATGAAATAGAATCAAGAGTTCAGAAAAACATATCCACATATAGCCAACTGATTTTTGTCAAGGGTACCAAGTATACTCAAGAGGGAAAGAATAGTCTTTTCAACAAATGGTGCTGGGAAAACTGGATATCACATGCCAAAAATGAAACTGGACCCCTATATTACACCATATACAAAAGCTAATGCAAAATGAATCAACGCAGCAATGCAACTGGAAAAAGACCTCGAATAAAAAGTGGAAAAGGTAAAGACAAATGAGTTTATATGGCTAAGAGACTTCAAAGTGAGTCGGGAGGTCATCCCAGAAGTAACGCTTAACGCACATCTCGGCAGGATTTCATAGACTTCCAAAGTGGATACCACCCCAAATAGTGGGGCTCCTGGTCAGTGCAGATAGCTCCGGAGTTTGGTGCCTTGCCCGTGGGCCCTACTTTGGAGTTTGTGCTTCTGAGAGTGACAGAGTTGGACTCAATTATGTCTTCCCTACACATGGCTCATCTGTCCCTTCTATTTAAACCTGTACTTGGTGCTGGAGTTTGTAGGTGTACGTCCAGAGACTCGAGTCTTTGGACTGTCCATGTGCCAGCTGGGCCTGAAATCTCAGTGGAGATGTAACACCTATTCTACAGCTCATTGGACTCACCGAGGACAACTGGCAGGGAGATGATGATGGACAACGGCCGTCCCAGGGAACGGAGAGTCTGCTCCTGCAGGCAGGATAGTCCCATCCATCTTTCCCATGGGATATAAACCCCTTTTCAATTGGAAGTGGAGTGGACATCACCATCCCAGGATCTTCAGGATTGGGGGGAAGAGCTATGGACTAGAGTGGACTTACTGGTATTCTATTATAGACATATTGTGATTCTAGAAATGGAAGAAATTACAACATTGATATGGAGCCAGTGGCCACTGGAGGCTCTGGGGGTAGGGAGAGGGAAGAACAGTTGTAATACGGAGACTTTTTCGGGACTTGGGAATCATCCTGAGTGACACTGCAATGACAGATATAGGCCATTTTATATCATCATATAACATGCACAACTGTGTGGAAGAGAGTGTAGACTACAATGTGAACTATGGTCCATGCTTAATGGCAAAGCCCCAGGATGTGTTTATCAATTGCAATGAATGTGCCACACTAATGAAGGATGTTTATGTGGGAGGGTGTGGGAGGTGTGGGAAGTGGGGCATATGGGAATCCCTATAATTTTTGTGTAACATTTATGTAATCTAAGTAGCTTTTAAAGAATAAAAAAGTTAAAAAAATATATGAATCAACACCCTAAATATAAGAGCTAAAACTATGAAATTCTTAGAAGAAAACACAGGTAAATATCTTCAAGAGCTTGTACTTGACTTTGAATTCTTAGACTTTACAGCAAAAGCATGGGCAACAAAAGAAAAATAGATAAATAGTACTTCATCAAAATTTAAAAGTTTTGTGCATCCAAGGATATTATCAACAAAGTGAAAAGACAAGTTAAAGAATGGTAGAATATATTTGGAAGCCATATATCCGATAAGAGTTTAATATCCAGAATATATAAAGAACTCTTACAACTTAAAAAGAAAATGACAAACAACTGCTTAAATGAAATACCTAGAAGAAGCAAATTTTATAGAGACAGATGGTGGTTTATAGGCTTCCAAGGCCCAGAGGCAGGGACAGGAAGAGGGATTTATAACTTAATGGGTGAGTAGTTTGTGTTTGATGTGATGAACAAGTAGGGATAATAGAGGTAAGTGATGGTAGCACTGTATTGTAAATATAATGAATACTACTGAATTGTATACTTGAATTTGGTTAAAATGGGAAATTTTGTGCTGTATATTTGTTACTACAATAAAAAGCTCTAAGAAATAGGCATAGGACTTGAAGAGATATTTCTCCAAATAAAGATATACAAATGTCCAATAGCCCATGAAAAGACCTTCAACCTCATTAACCATCAGGGAACTGCAAATCAAAATCACAATGAGATGCCACTTCATACCCACTAGGATGGCTATTATTTAAAAAAATGGAAAATAACAAGTGTTAGAGAGGATACTGAGAAATAGGAACCCTTGTACATTGTCAGTGGGAATGTAAAATGGTGACAACCGTTATAGAAAACAGTTTGGAATTTCTTCAGAAAGTTGAACACAGAATTACCATATGACCCAGCAATCTCATTTCTATATACCCAAAATAATTGAAAGCAGGGATTCAAACAGATATATGTACACCAATGCTCATAGCAGTGTCACTCATAATAGCTGAAAGGTGAAAGCAGTTCATGTGTCCATCAACAGATGAATGGTTAAATAAAATGTATATGCATACAATGGAATATTATTCGGTTGTAAAAGAGAATGAGGTTCTGATGCATGCTGTAACATTGATGAATCTTAAAGACATCATGCTGAGTGAAACAAAGCAGACACAGACAGATATTGTATGATTTCACTTATATGAAAATATTAGAATACACAAATTTATAAAGACAGTAAGTAGAGTACAGGTTACCAGTGCAGAAGTAGGGTCAATGATTGATGGATGCAGAGTTTCTAGTTGGGGTGATGAAAAAGTTTTGAGAATGGATGGGTTGGGGATGGTAGTACAACATTGTGAATGTAATTAATGCCACTGAATTATATGCTTATGGATAGTTAAAAATGGATATGTTATATTGAATATATTTTACCACAATAAAAAAATAAAGTGAAAAAGAAATGGCCTATTAAGCCACAGAAAGACATGGAGGAACGTAAATACATATCGTTAAGTGAAAGAAGCCAGTGTGAAAGGGCTACATACTATATGGTTCCAACTATATAACATTCTGGAAGGGGAAAAGTATATAGAGAAAGTGAATATATCAGTGGTTGGCACAGGTTCAGGGGGAGGAAGAGAGGGATAAATAGGTGGGGGCACAGGACATTTTTAAGGCAGTGAAACTATTCTATATGATAACGTAAGGGTAGATACACGGCATTATGCATTTGTCAAAACCCATAAAACTATACAACACAGACATTGAACCCTAATGTAAACTACAGACTTTTGTTACTAATAATGTTTCAATATTGGTTCATTAGTTGTAACAAATGTACCACATGAATACAAAATGTTAATAATAGGGGAAATGGTACCAGGTGGGGAGGAGGGGCTATGGGAACTTTGTACTTTCCATGCAATTTTATTTGTAAACCTTAAACTGCTCCAAAACTAAATTTTATTTAAACAACGAAAAAACCCCCAACAATCCAGAATATTAATAGACTAAAGAATAAAATAACACATAATCAATAGTTGTAGAAAATGCATTTGATGGGAAACGGATGTGGCTCAAGCGACTGGGCTCCCATCTACCATATAGGAGGCCCAGGGTTCGAATCCTGGGGCCTCCTCATGAAAGGTGAGCTGGCCTGAGCAGAGAGCTGGCTCATGTGGAGTTCTGGCTTGCATGGCATGCTGACCTGCACAGGAGAGCTGGCCTGCACAAGAGTGCTGGCCTGCATGGAGTGCTGGCCCGCACGGACAGCTGGCGCAGCAAGATGACACAACAAAAAGAGACACAGAGGAGACAATAAGAGACGCAGCAGACCAGGGAGCTGAGGTAGCGCAAGAGATTGAGCACCTCTCTCCAACTCCAGAAGATCCCAGGATCAGCTCCCGGTGCCACCTAAAGAGAAGACAACCAGACACAGAAGAACACACAGAGAGCAGATAGCGCCCCCCCCACCCCCGGGGGGGGGGGGGAAATAAATAAATAAATCTTAAAAAAAAAGAAAAGAAAAAGAAAATGCATTTGATAAAATGCACTATCCATTTATGATAAAAACTGTCAGCAAACTAGGAATGGAAGAGAACTCCTCAACTTGAAAAGGGGCATCTACCAAACCTACAGTTAATATCATACTTAATGACAGAATGCTTTCCCCGAAGATCAGGAACAAGACAAATATGTTTGCTTTCAGTACTCCTATTCAACATTTCAACATCACATTGGAAATCCTAGGCAGTATAGTAAGTCAAGAAATTTAAAAAAACATTCATATTGGAAAAGAAGAAACAAAACTCTTAATTACAGACAATATGATTACACAAGAAATCTACCCCAAAACTCCTAAAACTAATGAGCTTAGAAAAGTCATAGGATACATGGCAAACACACAAAAATCAGTCATTTCTATATACTCACAATGAACAACTGGAAACTAAAATTAACAAAACATTATATACAATAGGTGCCCCCAGTATGAAATACTTAATTATAAACATAACAAAACATATCCAGGTCTTATATTCTGAAAACTACAATATGCTGATGAAAGAAAACAAAGAAGACCTAAATAATAGGAGAGGTACAACATATTCATGGATTGAATGACTCACCAGATTAATCTATATATTTAATGCAATTTCAATTCAAATTCCAGCAGGGAATTTTTTTGTAGATATAGATTATTCGAAAAATTTATGTGGAAAGGCAAAGGAACTATAATAGCTAAAACAATTTTGAAAAAGAAGAATAAAGTTGGAGGACCCACTATTCAGTTTTAATATTTTAATATAAAGCTACAGTAATCAAGACACTGTGCTGTTGGTGAAGGTATAGACAATTGAACAGAATAGGGTCCAGAAACATACCCTTACAAATGTGGCTGAATGATTTTTGACAAAGGTGCAGAGGCTATTCAGTGGAGAAAGACAACTATTTGTTGTCTTTTCAACAAACTGTATTGAAATAACTGGACTGCCATATGGAAAAAAAACAAAACATTGCCTAAAACCTCACACTTTATACAAAAATTAACTCAAAATGGGTGATAGTTCTAAATATAAAGTGTAAATATAGAAAACTTTTAGAAGAAAACAGGACAAAATTATCATGTCTATGGTTAGGCAAAGAGTTCTTAGACCTGATACCAAAAGTGTGATCCATAAAAGATAAAAATTGACAATTTGGACTTCATCAAAATTAGAAACTTTTGCTCTGTGAAAAACCCTGTTAAGAGGATGAAAAGACAAGCTACAGACTGGAAGAAAATATCAGCAAACCAGATATCCAACAAAGGACTTGTATCCAGAATATAAAAAGAATTCTTAAAACTCAGCAGTGAGAAAAAAAATAATCCAATTTAAAAATGGGCAAGAGATTGTTCTTGAACAGTGCATTCACCAAAGAGGATATATACAGACGGCAGATAAGCATAAGAAAAAAATGTCCATCATTAGTCATTTGGGAAATGCAAATTAAAGCTATGATGAGCTACCACTATACACCTATTAAAATGGCTATAAAAAAATTAACAATAGCCACTCTGAAAAATGGTTTGACAGTTTCTTTTTAAAGTTAAACATATACTTACCATATGACCCAGAAATCCCACTCCTAGGTATTTATACTTGAGAAATGAAAACTTATGTTCACACAAAAGCCTGTACACAAATGTTTATAGCAACTCTATTCATAATCACCCCAAACCGGAAACAATCCAAATACCCTGTAAGGGGTGAAAGGATTAACAAACTGTGTTATATCTATGCATGAAATACTACTCAGCAATAAAAAGAAATGAACTATTGAAACATGAAATAACTTAGATGAATCTCAAAGGCATTAATTATATTGAATGAAAGAAGCTAGTCTCAAAAGATTCAATACACTATGATTCCATTCATACGCTATTCTCTGAAACACCTAACTATACTCACAGAGATAAGACTGGTGGTTGCCGGGGATTAGGGGTTGAATTAGGTGTGATTATAAAGGGATAGCAAGAGAGAGTTTTCTGGGGTTGATACAACTCTTCTGTATCCTCATTGTGGTGATGGTATAAATCTATACATGTAGTAATAATTCATAGAACTTTATACACATATATACAAACGTCAATTTTACTGTATTGCAATTTTTTTAAAAAATTGAAAAAATCCACAGGGTTGCAAGTATAAATTGTTAAAAATAAACCTAACTTGTTTTCATAAATTTTAGTTTCATTTCACAAATAATGTCCCAGTCAAGCCATTCTTTCCACTATTAATGATGAATTTTAGTTCTTGTTTTATGTGGTTTCACCTTAGTCTTTTTTCATTACATTAACCTCTACTAAGCAAGACCTCTTTTATGTTAAAATATGTGTAGGAAAAAAAAAAAGACTAGAAGGACATATGCCAGAATGTCAACTGTTGCAAATTGTTTCTGGGTAGCAAGATTACAGGTGACTTATTTTATTTTCTAAATTTTCCAGAATGGCTTGTAGTACTTTATCAGGCCTAGTTGTGTTTTTTAAAGAAAACTATGGAGCTCTGTAGTATAAGCTTGGAGAAGTCAGCAGCTAGGAGGAGAGAAGATAGACATCACAGAAAAGATGAGGAGATCTGCTGGTGGTGCTGAAGAAAGTAAGAAAACTGGTAGCTCTTAGGAATGGAGAGGTTAGCTCACCTGAGATTGTTTGAAAACATCCTTTCCAACTATATCCAGGTTTAAGGGGTCTTTGATGGAACTAACATACTCAGAAACAGCCTTGATCACCACATCACAGGGAGGAAGAACCAGCTGATGTGCTCGGACCTAGAGAAAGGCAAGATAAGCAAGGGTCACTGACATCAAAGATGGGTCACTGATATCAAAGATGGATCACTAAAATAAAGGGTGAGGTGGGAGTGAGAAATGGAATTGAAATTCAATAAATCCACTAAGAGACAGTTAAAATATTTTCTTTAAAAATAGTTTTTTTTTCAAGAATATTTAGAAAAGACTCCAAAGTATAAAGAAACAGATAAAAGCATATCATCCATAATCCTACTACAGAGATAACCATTGTTTTATGACACAGCCTTAATTGATCTTTTTTTTTTTTTGCGAGACAAAAAAATTGGCTGCTTCCAATTTTTTGCTATTAAAAGGAATGTTGTTGGAACTTCCGGGAAGATGGTGGACTAGTAAGGCACGAGAATCTCTTCTCCAGAAAAAAAGCTAGAGGACAAGCTGAAACAGCCCCGAAATAGATCTTCTAGGGTTTAGGACAGCAGGTGAAGGCTGCACACCACCCAGAGGAGAGAGGGACAGAAGAGGGAAATCGCGACTACAGAACCGTAAGTTGGAAAGTAGTACCTTCTACTGCTGCTGGCAACCTCCCCCACACTCCTCAGAATTCTCGGGCCTCTGGGCCTGCCACTACAGACAAAGGGGACTCCAGGGATCTACCACTCCCTGAAACAGGAGAGAGAGGGACACAGCCTTAGGCTGACTCAGGCTCTGACCTGTAAATTTGGGCTGCGGAGCCCCACGGACCCTTCCACACGGTTTGCCCTGGGAGCCTAGGAAGGACTGGAGAAATCCCACCCTCCCAACCTCCCTCTCCTCTAGCCTGGACTAATTGTTGAGGACTCCACAGGAGAGGGGAGAGAGAGCCTGGGGCTGACCCTGCTTTGGACTCCCAGGTTTGGTCTGCCCTGTCCCAAGAGCCCTTCCAGGCTGGGTGGGGCTGTGCCATTGTTTGCCTTGGAGCCTGCAAGGGGCTAAAGATATACAAACCTCCCAATCTCATCCTCTACTAACAGGGACTGATTGTTGAGGAATCAGAAGGGAGTGGAAATATTTCCTAGCTGGGAAAAGGGGGACGCTACAAGAAAAGTCTAGAGATCTGTCTCAGAAACTTTGAATCACAGGGCTCTTAGCCCCCAGACAGGAAGCTCTATCACGTTGATCTGGTCTGTGTCACAACAAATACGCTCCGACCAGGCATTAAATTGAGAGCTGCCAATGAGCGCCATCTCCTGGCAGACCAAGGAAGTGCACATAAGAAAATAAATAAGTAAGAGAGGCTTTTCCTGGCCTCTATAGCCTCCCTGCCCAAGGCCCTAGGAAACGACTCTACAACCAATTACTGGGTCCAGTGCCCAGTTTAGAGCAACCAGCAGAACAATCCTAACAATCAAGGTTGAGCCAAAAATCAAAGAGCTGTGGTAACCCACTGCCTCCTGCCACTAAAATCCCATAAAAAAAGAAAGGGATAGAGCATCTAAGTAAAATACAAACTAACCAGATGCGTAAGCACCAGCAAAAAATTACGAGCCATACTAAGAAAATAGAAGACATGGCCCAGAAAAGGAATATAGCAAAAGTCCCAGAAGAGATGCAGAATTTGAGAGAACTAATCAGTGAGATGAGCACAAATTTCCAAAATCAAATTAATGACATGAAAGAGAATATAGTTAAAGAGATAAATGACATCAAGAAGTCATTGAGCGAACGCAAAGAATTTGAAATCCTGAACAGAAAAGTAACGGAGTTCGTGGGAATGAAAGACACAATAGGTGAAGTCAAAAACACATTTGAGGGAAGCGGCTGTGGCTCAATCGCTGGGGCTCCCGTTTAACATACGGGAGGCCCCGGGTTCGGTTCCCAGGGCCTCCTGGTGAGGGCAAGCCCACCACGCACGGCGTGGTTGGCTGACCCAGTGAGCACGAGCAGCAAGGGGGGGATAAATGAATAAATAAATAAAATCTTTAAAAAAAAAAATACATATGAGGCATACAACAGCAGACTTGAAATGACAGAAGAAACAATAAGTGATACCGAAGACAGAGCAGCTAAAATTGAAGAGAGAAAAGAATAGAGAGAGAAAAGAATGGAAATAATTGAGCAGGGGCTCAGAGAGTTGAATGACAACACAAAACGCAAGAACATACGTGTCATGGGAGTTCCAGAAGGGGAAGAGAAAGGAAAAGGGGCAGAAAGAGTATTTGAGGAAATAATAGGTGAAAATTTCCGAACTCTCACGAAATAAATGAACTTACATGTTCAAGAAGCACACCGTACCCCAATGAGAACAAATCCAAATAGACCTAGGCCAAGATACATATTATTCAGAATGTCAAATGTAAAAGATAGAGAAAATTCTCAGAGCAGCAAGAGAGAAGCAAACGATCACGTACAAAGGACGTCCAGTAAGACTTAGTGCAGATTTCTCTTCAGAAACCATGGAGGCGAGAAGACAGTGGTATGTACAATTAGGAAACTGAAAGAGAAAAACTGCCAGCCAAGAATTCTTTATCCAGCAAAACTGTCCTTCAAATATGAAGGTGAATATAAAGTATTCACAAACAAACAGAAACTAAGAGAGTTTGCAAAAAGGAATCCACCTTTGCAGGAGATATTAAAGGAAGCCTTAGAACCTGAAAGAAAAAGACAGGAGAGGCTTAGAGGAGAGTATAGAAGAAAGAAAAGCAGAAAGGATAACCAAAAGAGTAAAAAGAAAGACAAAAATAAGATGACATATGAAAACCAAAGAATAAAATGGAGGAAATAAATAGTGCATTTTCAGTAATATCATTGAATGTGAATGGATTAAATTCCCCAATCAAAAGACACAGGCTGACAGAATGGATAAAAGAACATGAGCCATCCATATGCTGCTTACAAGAAACTCACCTCAGACCCAAGGATACAAACCGGCTGAAAGTAAACATTGGAAAAAGATACTCCACGCGAATAGTTAACAGAAAAGAGAAGGGGTAGCTATACAAATATCAGACAAAACAGACTTCAAATGCAAAAAAGTGATAAGAGATGCGGAAGGCCATTATATATTAATAAAAGGGACGATCCTCCAGGAAGGTATAACAGTCATAAATATCTATGCACCTAATCAGGGTGCCCCAAAATATATGAGACAAAATCTGGCAAAACTGAAGGTAGAAATAGACATTTCTACAATAATCGTCGGAGACCTAAACACCCCTCTCACATCATTAGATAGAACAACTAGACAGAAGATCAACAAGGAAACAGAGAACTTGAACAATATGATAAACAAGTTAGATCTAAAAGACATATACAGAACACTGCATCCAAACTCAGTGGGTTATACAACTTCTTGAGTGCCAATGGATCTTTCTCCAGGATAGACCACATGTTAGGTCACAATACAGCTCTCAATAAATATAAAAAGATTGAAATTATACAAAGCACCTTCTCAGATCATAATGGAATGAAACTAGAAATCAATAACAGACCGGAAAAAAGTAAATTCGCAAATGTGTGGAGACTGAACAACACACTCCTCAATATTCGGTGGGTCAAAGAAGAAATTGCAAGTGAAATCAGTAAATATATTGAGACAAATGAAAATGAGAACACAACGTATCAAAACTTATGGGATAGAGCAAAGGCAGTCTTGAGAGGGAAATTTATAGCCCTAAATGCTTATATTAAAAAACAAGAAAAGAGCTAAACTCAAAGATTTAACTGAACAACTTGAGAAACTAGAAAAAGAACAGCAAACCAATCCCAAAGCAAAAGGAAGGAAAGAAATAATAAAGATTAGAGCAGAAATAAATGAAAATGAGAACAGAAAAGCAAGAGAGAAAATCAACAAAACCAAAAGCTGGTTCTTTGAGAAGATCAATAAAATTGACAAACTCCTCACTAGACTAACAAAGAAAAAAAGAGAGAAGATGCAAATAAATACAATCAGAAATGAAAGGGGGGAAATTACAAATGACCTCACAGAAATGAAAAGAATCATAAGAGGATATTATGAGAAACTATATGCCAACAAACTAGACAACCTGGATGAAATGGACAAATTTCTAGAAACTCATAACCAACTTACACTGACACAACAAGAAATACAAGAACTTAACAAACCAATCACAATTAAGGAGATTGAATCCGTCATCAAAAATCTCCCAGCAAAGAAAAGTCCAGGACCAGATGGCTTCACAGGTGAATTCTACCAAGCATTTCTAAAAGAAACTCTGTTTAAACTCTTCCAAAAAATTGAAGAGGAGGGAAAATTACCCAACACATTTTATGAAGCCAACATCACCCTAATACCAAAGCCAGGTAAAGATCAAGAAAAGAAAATTATAGACCAATCTCTCTAATGAACATAGATGCAAAAATTCTCAACAAAATACTTGCAAATCGAATCCAACAGCATATCAAAAGACTTATACATCACAACCAAGTGGGATTTATTCCTGGTATGCAAGGCTGGTTCAACGTAAGAAAATCAATCAATGTAATACACCACATTAACAAATTGAAGGGAAAAAACCACATGATCATCTCAATAGATGCAGAAAAGGCATTCGACAAAATCCAACATCCTTTTTTGATAAAAACACTTCAAAAGATAGGAATAAAAGGAAAATTCCTCAATATGATAAAAGGCATATATGAAAAACCCACAGCCAACATCATACTCAATGGGGAATGGTAGAACGCTTTCCCCATAAGATCAGGAACAAGACAAGGATGCCCACTGTCACCATTGTTATTCAACAGTGTACTAGAAGCTCTAGCTAGGGCAATTAGACAAGACAAAAAAATTAAAGGCATCCAAATAGGAAAAGAGGAAGTAAAACTCTCACTGTTTGCGGATGACATGATCCTGTATTTAGAAAATCCTGAAGTATCCACAACAAAGCTACTTGAACTAATAAATGAGTTCAGCAAAGTGGCAGGATACAAGATCAACACGCAAAAATCAGTAATGTTTTTGTACACTAGTACTGAACAATCTGAAGAGGAAATCAGGAAGAAAATTCCATTTTCAATAGCAACAAAAAGACTCAAATACCTAGGAGTTAATTTAACCAAAGAAGTACAGGACCTATATGCAGAAAACTACAAAACAATGCTAAAAGAAATTAGAAAAGACCTAAACAAATGGAAAGACATTCCGTGTTCATGGATTGAAAGAATAAATATCGTGAAGATGTCAATCTTGCCCAAACTGATTTATAGATTGAATGCAATACCAATCAAAATCCCAACAGCTTACCTTACAGAATTAGAGAAGGCAATTACCAAATTCATCTGGAAGGGTAAGTGCGCCCGAATAGCCAAAAGTATTCTAAAAAAGAAGAGCAATGTGGGAGGAATTTCACTGCCTGACCTTGAAACATATTACAAAGCTACAGTGGTCAAAACAGCATGGTACTGGCATAAAGATAGACATATACATCAGTGGAATAGAATTGAGAATCCAGAAATATACCCCCACCTATACAGTGAACTGGTTTTTGACAAACCTACCAAGCCCATGTTAATAGTACAAAACAGTCTCTTCAACAAATGGTGTTGGGAGAACTGGATATCTATAACCAAAAGAATGAAAGAGGACCCCTATCTCACCCCCTATACATGAATCAACTCAAAATGGATCAAAGATCTAAATATAAAAGCCAGGATCATAAAACTACTAGAAGAAAATGTAGGGAAACATCTTCAAGACCTTGTAGTAGGTGGTGGTTTCTTGGACCTTATACCCAAAGTACGTGCAACAAAAGAAAAAGTAGATAAATGTGACCTCCTCAAAATTAAACACTTTTGTACCTCACAGGACTTTGTCAGAAGGGTGAAAAGGCAGCCAACTCAATGGGAAAAAATATTTGGAAATCACATATCTGATAATGGTTTAATATCCAGGATATATAAAGAGATGTTACAACTCAACAATAAAAAGACAAATGACCCAATTAAAAAATGGGCAAAAGACTTGAATAGACATTTCTCTGAAGAAGAAATACAAATGGCAAAAAAAAAACACATGAAGAAATGCTCAACATCACTCATGATTAGGGAAATGCAAATCAAAACTACAATGAGATATCATTTCACACCTATTAGAATGGCCACTATTAAAAAGACAGAGAACTACAAGTGTTGGAGAGGATGTGGAGAGATAGGAACACTTCTTCACTGTTGGTGGGAATGCAGGATGTACACCACTATGGAGGGCTGTTTGGCAGTTCCTAAAGAAGTTGAATATAGACTTGCCATGTGACCCTGCAATACCACTACTGGGTATATACCCAGAAGAAATGAGAGCAGTGACACGAACAGACATCTGTACACCGATGTTCATATCCACATTATTCACCATTGCCAAAAGTTGGAAACAACCCAGGTGTCCATCAACAGATGAATGGATAAACAAACTGTGGTCTATTCACACGATGGAATATTATGCAGCTGTAAGAAGAAATGAAGTCATAAAGCATATGGCAACATGGATGAACCTGGAGGACATTATGTTGAGTGAAGCAAGCCAGACACAAAAGGACAAATACTGTATGAATGCATTACTATGAACCAAATATATTGTGTAATATATTGTTTGATTTAAAAAAATTTTTTATATGTATCCATTACACTTAATTGAGAAATGTATATATTTATTCATCTGCGTTTACTTTTTAGTTTTTAATTGTTTATATTTTCAATTATTAAATGTAGAAAATAAAGTTAAAAAAATGTTAAAAAAAAAAAAAAAGGGCTGAAGTCTATTCTTCAGACTCCTTACATTGGGAGATCTCCTCAATAAATTTCCTGCCTGCAAACATCAGTCTCCATGTCCTGCCACAGCTACAGATGAAATGCTAACAGCAAAACCAAGACAGGCACTAAAGTTACAAGTCAACATCCCAGCCACCCCACAGCCCAAAGAGGTATCTTTTTAGGGAAGTCAAATCAGCCTGCATTCACCTTCATGTGAGAAGGCCAAAGGTGGATTTTTCAGTGCTTCCCCAAGGCTGTGTGCATAGCCTAACCATCTGTCCTGGCATGGTGGCAAAGATTCTGGCTGTGTGGAAAAACCTGTGGCTGTAAAACTATTGATGATATTATGTTAACCAGTAATTCTTTTTTCAGTATTAAAAGAAGCATCAGAGATAATGGTATCTTATCTTAAGAGCCTGAAATGGGCAAATTGGGATAAGCTACAAAGTATTGGCTGTCTATCAAATTCTTCAGTTTTGTTAAGTAAATAAAAAAACAGTACCCTCCGCTGTAATTGATAAACTAAAAAAAAAAAAAAAAAAGTAATGTTGTTGATGTGGGAAAATGTCAGTGGGCTAGAGAGCAGGGCATATGGGAATCCCCTATATTTTTTGTGTAATATTTATGTAATCTGTTTCTTTAAATAAAAGTATATTTTAAAAAAAGTAATGTTGTAATGTGTGTACCATGTTTGGATCCTGATTTGAACTATCCACATAAAGACTTTTTTGAGACAATCAGGAAAATATGAAAATGGACTAGATATTAAGATGATACCAAGGAACTGTCATTAATTTTGTTAGATATGATAAAGATATCAGACTTATATAAGAAAATGCCCAAATGTTTTAGAGATGCATGCCAAATTGTTATTTTCTCTACCTTTGTGTATTCTAAAAAATTTTTTTAGAAGTTTCTTTTTCTAATGCTGTGATGAAATGTGAGTATGATTTTGTTGTGTACTTTCCAATTATTTCATTATGAGAGTCCTAGAACTATAATTACTGACTCAAAGGGTATACACTTCTTACAGGATTTTGATATGGGATTCTTTTGACAAAAGGCTGCAGCATTCATTCCTTCAACAAATATTTACTGCCAGGGACTGTCCTAGGCAATAGGGATACAGCAGTGAACAAGACAGGCAAAAATCACTGCCTTCATGGGAGCTTAAATTCTAAAGCTCTTATATTCAATGCACAAGCATTGAAAGAGAAAATAAATACATAAAATTGTATAGTGTGGTAGATGGTGCTAAGTGGTATAGAGAAAAACTAAGTACAAAATGGGCTAGGGAATATGAGCATGTGTGTGTATGTGCATGCATGCATGCATGTTATTTTAAATAGAGCAGTCAGGAAAGGGCTCTTTGAGAAAATGACATTTGAGAAAAATCTATAAGAGCAAGGGATATGTAAATAAAAATGTTCAGGAGGCAGTTAGATATAGAATATGGAGTTTGAAGAAGAGGTCAGGGATGGAGACATAAATTTAGAAGTCATCAATGGATAGATGGCATTTAAAGTCCTCTTGGATGAGATCAATCACCAAGGCAGTGTGTGTATATAGAAAGAGAAGCGACCCAAGGATGAAACTCTGGGACACTCCAAAGTTAAGCTGGGAAGAAGTAAATGAAGCAGCAGAAGAAAATGAAAAGCAGCAGCCAGTGAGGTAGGAAGGAAACCAGAAGAGAATGATGCCCTAAAAGCCAAATGAAGACAGTATTCTAAGGAAGTGAGAGCGGCCCACTGTGTTAAAAGCTGCTGATTGGTCAAATAAATTGAGAACTGAGAGCTGACTTGGATTTATTAATTTGTAGGTTATTAATAACCTTGTCAAGAGCAATTTCAGCAAAGCATATTCAAGAGAGAACAGGGGAAAAGGATAGTAAGCAGCTCAAACACTGTAAACTCTTTTGAAAACTTTGCTATAAGGAAAGAAGAAATACAGAACAGTGGCCTGGGGATGTTTTATTTTTTTAACACAGATGCATGCTTATAAATCTGATGGGAAAAAATGCAGTGAAGAGGGGGAAACTGATGATGCAGAAGAAAGAGGGGAGAATTGCTGAAGTGATGTTCTTAAGCTGGCAAAAGGGGATGGGATCTGGTATATAACGGAAGGAGTTGGCCTTGAATAGAAACATGGACAGGCTATCCACAGTTAACAGGAGGCAGGCATATGTGGGCACACAGATGTATGTAGGTGAGAAGAGAGGGTAGGAGTTTGTGAAAGTTCTCTTACAATTGCTTCAATTTTTTTAGTGAAATAGGAACTGAGGTTATGAGCAAGGAGGAGGAAGTATTAGAGGTTTGAGGAGAGAGAAGGTATGAAATAGTTTCCAGGAAAGGAAAAAGACTAGAGAAATATAATATGATTACCAATATATACTACCACCAGAAGTGTATGAGAATATCAGTCATACCACAACCATGATAGGAATGGGTAGACTAATTTTTTATTATTTGCTAATTTGTTAAGTCAAAACAACATTGCTCATAGGTGGCTTCTTAAATTTTACACCCAAAGCACGAGCATTGAAAGAGAAAACATTTAAATGGGACTTCCTCAAAATTCAATACTTTTGTGCTTCCAATAACTTTGTCAAGAAGGCGAAAGGCAACCTAGTCAATGGTAGAAAATATTTGGAAACCACATATTTGATAAGGGTTTTATATCCATGATATATAAAGAGATTCTACAACTCAATAATAAAGAGACAAGCAACCCAAAAGACTTAAATAGACATTTTCCAAAGAGGAAATACAAATGGCTAAAAAGCAAATGAAAAGATGTTCAACATCACTAGCTACTAGGGAAATGCAAATGAAATCTACAATGAGAGAGGATTGTGGGAAGATGGAACCAAACTAACAGGCAGGGCTCAATGCGTTCACAAAAACAACAGAGAAAGAGCCAAAAGCGGTCCAAGGGACCTGCTTTGGGGATCAGCAGACCAGGACAGTGCTACACAACTTCCAGGAGGATGAGGGACAGAGAGACAAAGAACCTGAAACAACAAATGTGAATTACCAAGCCCCCAGGGCAGCCGGGAAGGGCTCCCCTCACCCACCCCCAATATATTACCCTGGTTCACTGCAGCTGACTGAGAGGGGATGAGACATCTTCTTCCCTCTTAGCTGTTTCAAGGGAGGGGGAATCAGGGGGCTTTTCTTCAGTGATTTTGGTCAGAGGAGCCCAGTTTGAAACTCTACTCTGGAGATTGAACAAAGGAGCACAGGAAAGCCAAGACTGAAACACCTCCATGGAAAGGTGCACCTGCAAGCGCTACCTGCAGACTTGTCTGGAAATTGCATGGACAAAAACTTTTCGGTTCTATCTGTATGCTAATCCCTGTGAGAAAATCTGTGCTCTCATTAGTGAGTCCCTGGTCTGATTTTGATAATTGAGGCTGGGCAATTTTAAAGACTTAGAATAAGTTTAATCAAATATCAAAGAAGAGCTGTGAAAAAAACAATAGGTAAGAAAGAGAAATTGGACATCAGAGTAAATTCACCAACATATTCAAATGCCTAGACATCATCAAAAAATCACAAGCCATACTAGGAAAGAGGAAGAGATGGCCCAGCCAAAGGATCAAATCAAATATCCTGAAATGATTCAAGATTTAAGACAATTAATTAATGATAATCACAAAACTCTCCTAAATCAATTCAAAGAATTAAAAATATATATGACTAAAGAAATAAATGATATTAAGAAGCACTGAGTGATCATAAAGACCAATTTGAAAGTCTGCAAAGGAAAGTTACAGACCTTATGGGAATGAAAGACACGATGGATGCGATTAAAAATGCATTAGAAAGGACTTCCAGGAAGATGGCAGACTAGAAAGACACTGGACTCTCTTCCAGAAAAATAGCGGGAGGACAGGCTGAAATGGCCTGAAAAAGAACTTCTAGGGTTTAAGATACTAGGCGAAAGCTGGACACTGACCAGAAGAGAGAGGGACAAAGAAAGGGAATCGACAGCCAAACTGTGAGCTGAAACCAGTGGCTGCTACTGCCAGCAACCTTCCCAATACTGAAGACACTTTTGAATTTTCAGGCCTCTGAGCCAGCTACAGACAAAGGTGGCTCCAGGGATCCACTGTCCCAGGAAAGGGGAGAGAGAGGGACATGGCCTAAGGCTGACTCAGTTTCTGACACACACATTTGGTCTGCTGTGTCCCACCAGCCATTCCAGGCTGGGTGGGACTGCGCCGTTGTTTGCCCTGGGAGATGGCATGGGACTGGAGAGATCTGACCCTCTCTATCTCCCTCTCTTCTAACCAGGACTGATGGTAAGGATGTACCTCCCCAGGAAAGGGGAGAGAGAGGGACACAGCCTAAGGCTTACTCAGCTTTTGACAAACAGATTTGGTCTACTATGTCACACCAGCCCTTTCAGGCCAAGTGGGCCGTGGCATTGTTTGCCCTGGGAGATAGCACAGGACTGGAGAAACCTGACGCTCTCAATCCCTCTCTCTTCTAACCAGGACTGATTGTTGAGGATGCACCTCCCCAGGAAAGAGGAGAGAGAGGGACACAGCCTAAGGCTGACTCAGCTTTTGACCCACATATTTGATCTGCTGTGTTCCACAAGCCCTTCCAGGATGGGTGGGGCCGTTCCATTGTTTGCCTTTGGAGCCAGCTCCAGACTAAAGAGATCCAGGACTAAAGAGAACCAACCCTCCCAATGTCCTTCTCTACTAACCGGGACTGATTATTGAGGATGCAGAGGGGAGTGGAATTATTTCCTACCTGGGAAAAGGGAGGGCGTTGCCAGAGAAGGCTGGAGAACTGTCTCTAAGAAAGTTTGAATTACAAGGCTCTTAGCTTGCAGATAGGAACCTCTATCACAATGATCCAGTCTGAGTTGCAGCAAACATACTCTGACCAGACATTAAACTTAGAGGGCTGGCAAAGAGTGCCATCTGCTGGCAGACCAAGGAAGTGCATATGAGAAAATTAAAAGTAAATAAGTGAGGTTTTTCCAGCCATTATAGCCTCCCTCCCCCCGCCCCCCAAGGCCTCAGGAAGCAGATCTACAACCCATTACTGGGTCCAGAGCCCAGTTTTAAGCAACTAACAGGGACGATCCTAATGCTCCAGGTTGAATCAAGAATCAAAGAACAGCAGTAACACACAGCCTCCCACCACTAAATCCCCATGAAAGAGAAAGAAATTGAGCATCTGAGTAAACTACCATCCTAATCAGATGCCTAGACGTCAGCAAAAAATTACAAGCCATACACAGAAAATGAAAGACATGGCCCAAGAAAAGGAATATGTCAAAGCACCAGAAGAGATGCAGGATTTGAGAAAACTAATTAACAAGATGCACACAAATTTCCAAATCAAATTAATGAGTTGAAAGGCAACATGACTAAAGAGATAAATGGCATCAAGAACACATTGAGTGAGCACAAAGAGGAATTTGAAGTCCTGAATAGAAAAGTAACAGAGCTCATGGGAATGAAAGACACAATAGATGAGATCAAAACACAATAGAGGCATATAACAGCAGACCTGAAATGGTAGAAGAAAGAATAAGTGATACTGAAGACAGAACACCTGAAATTGAAGAGAGAAAATAATGGAAAAAATTGAGCAGGGGCTCAGGTTGTTGAATGACAACACAAATCGCAACAAATTACGTGTTATGGGAGTTCTAGAAGGAGAAGAGAAGGGAAAACAGGCAGAAAGTATTTAAGGAAAAAATGGCTGTAAATTTTCCAACTCTCATGAAAGAAATGAACTTACATTTACAAGAAGTGCACTGTACCCCAATCAGAATAAATCCGAATAGACCTACTCCAAGGCACATACTACTCAGAATGTCAAATATCAAAAATAAAGAGAAAATTCTGAGAGCAGCAAGGGATAAACAAACCATCACATATAAGGAATACCCACTAAGATTTAGTGTGGATTTCTCATCAGAAACCATGGAGGTGAGAAGACAGTAGTATGATACAATAAGGATACTGAAAGAGAAAAACTGCTAGCTGAGAATTCTATATTAGGCAAAACTGTCCTTCAAATATGAAGGTAAGTATAAAATATGCACAAATAAACAGAAACTAAGAAAGTTCATAAAAAAGAATCCATCTTTGCAGAAAATGTTAAAGGAAGCCTTAGAGCCTGAAAGTAAAAGAGAGGAGAGAAAGGCTTGGAGGAGAGTATAGAAGAACGAATAACAGAAAGGATAACCAAAAGAGTAAAAAGACAGATGAAAATATGATATGACATATGAAAAACAAAAATAAAACAGTGGAAGTAAATAATGCATTTACAGTAATATCATTGAATGAGAATGGATTAAACTCTCCCAACAAAAGATATAGGCAGACAGAATGGATAAAAAAAAAACAAACCAAAAACATGAGACATCCATATGCTATTTACAAGAGGACTTACCTTAGACCCAGAGATACAAACCGACTGAAAGTGAAAGGTTGGAAAAAGATACTCCACGCAAATAGTAACCAAAAAAGAGCAGGGGTAGCTATACTAATTCCAGACAAAACAGACTTTAAATGCAAAAAAGTTATGAGAGATACAGTAATATTAATAAAAGGGACAATCCAGCAGGAAGATATAACAGTCATAAATATCTATTCAACTAAGAAGAATGCCCCAAAATACATGAGTCAAACTCTGGCAATCTGAAGGGAGAAATAGACATCTCTACAACAATCATTGGAGACTTGAACACACCACTCACATCATTAGATAGAACAACTAGACAGAAGATCAACAAGGAAACAGAACTTGAACAATATGATAAACAAGTTAGACCTAAGGGACAAATACGGAACATTTCACCCAAACTCAGCGGGTTATACATTCTTCTCAAGTACTCATGGATCTTTCTCCAAGATAGATCACATGTTAGGGTGTTAGGGCACAATGCAGCTCTCAATAAATATAAAAAGACTGAAATTATAAAAAGCACATTCTCAGATCATAATGGAATGAAACAATATTGATAATTAGATAGGAAAAAGGCAAATTCGCAAATGTGTGGAGTCTAAATAATACACTCCTAAATAATCAGTGGGTCAAAGAAGAAATTACAAGTGAAATCAGTAACCATATTGAGACAAATGAAAATGAGAACATAACTTATCAAAACTTATGGGATACAGTAAAGATAGTCTTAGGAAGGAAATTTATAGCCATAAACACCTATATTAAAAAAGAACATAGAGCTAAACCCAAATTTTTAACAGGACAACTAGAGAAACTAGAAAAAGAACAGCAAAACAATTCCAAAGCAAGCAGAAGGAAAGAATTAATACAGATTAGAGCAGAAATAAATGAAATTGAGAACAAAAAAACTATAGAGAAAATCAACAAAACCAAAAGCTGGATCTTTGAGAAGATCAATAAAATTGGCAAACCCCTAGTTAGACTAAGAAAGAAAAAAAGAGAGAAGATGCAAATAAATATGATCCGAAATGAAAGGGGCGAAGGTACAACTGTCCCCACAAAAATGAAAAGAATCATAAGAGGATATTATGAGAAACTGTATGCCAAAATACTAGATAACCTAGACGAAATGGACAAATTCCTAGAAATGCGCAAACAACCTACAATGATGCTATAAGAAATACAAGAACTTAAACAAATCACATTTAAAGAGATTGAATCTGTCGTCAAAAACCTCCCAACCAAGAAAAGTCCAGGACTAGATGGCTTCACAGGTGAATTTTATCAAGCATTTGGAAAAGAATTAACACCAATCCTGTTTAAATTCTTCCAAAAAATTGAATAGGAGGGAAAATTACATAATACATTTTATGAAACCAACATCACCCTAATACCAAAGCCAGATAAACACATTACAAGAATAGAAAATTACAGACCAATGTCTCTAATGAACATAGATGCAAAAATTCTCAACAAAATTATTGCAAACGAATCCAACAGCATATCAAAAGACTTACACAGCATGACCAAGTTGGATTTATTCCTGGTATGCAAGGCTGGATCAACATAAGAAAATCAATCAACATAATACATCACATTAACAAAGGCAGAAAAGATATTCAACAAACTCCAGCATCCTTTCTTGATAAAATAAACTTCAAAGATAGGAATAGAAGGAAAATTCCTCAATATGATAAAAGGCATATATGAGAAACCCACAACCAACATCGTATTCAATGGGGAAATGTTGAAAGCTTTCCCTCTAAAATCAGGAACCAGACCAGGATGCCCACTGTCAACCATTGTTATTCAAATTTGTACTAGAAATTCTAGCTAGAGCATTTAGACAAGAAAAAAAATTAAAGGCATCCAAATAGGAAAAAGGAAGTAAAACTCTCACTATTTGCGGATGATGTGATTCTATATTTAGAAAATTCTGATACATCTACCACAAAGCTACTTGAGCTAATAAATGAGTTCAGCAAAGTGGCAGGATACAAGATCACCACACTAAAATCAGTAATGTTTTTGTACACTTGTATTGAACAATTTGCAGAGCACAGCAGGGAAAAAAGTCCATTCACATTACCAACAAAAAGACGCAAATACTAGGAATTAATTTAACCAAGGAAGTACAGGACCTATATGCAGAAAACTACAAAACAATGCTAAAAGAAAGCAATGAAGACCCAAACAAATGGAAAGACATTCTGTGTTCTTTGAATGGAAGACTAAATATCATGAAGATGTCACTCCTACCAAACTGATTTACAGATTCAATGCAATAGCAATGAAAATTCCAACAGCCTACTTTACAGAAATAGAAAAGGCAATTACCAAAATGATTTGGAAGGGAAAGTGTACCCAAATAGCAAAAGGCATTCTAAAAAAGAAGAGTGACATGGGAGGGAATTCACTACCTGACCTTGAAACACATTACAAAGCTACAGTGGTCAAAACAGCATGGCACTGGCATAAAGATAGGCACATTGATCAGTGGAATAGAATTGAGAGTCCAGAAATGGAGTTCTTACCTCTATGGTTAACTGGTTTTTGACAAACCTACAAAATCCATATTAACAGGACAAAACAGACTCTTCAACAAATGGTGCTCGGAGAACTGGATATCTATGACCAAAAGAATGAAAGAGGACCCATATCTCACTCCCTATATAAGAATCAACTCAAAATGGATCAAAGACTGAAATATAAAAGCCAGGACCATAAAACAACTAGAAGAAAATGTAGGGAAACATCTTAAAGACGTTGTGGTAGGAGGTGGTTTCTTGGACCATATACCCAAAGCACAAGCAACCAAAGAAAAAATAGATACATGGGACCTCCTCAAAAACAAACACTTCTGCACCTCACAGAATTTTGTCAAAAGGGTGAAAAGGCAGCTGACTCAATGGGAGAAAATATTTGGAAATCACATATTTAATATCCATGATATATAAAGAGATGTTACAACTCAACAATAAAAAGACAAACGACCAATTAAAAAATGGGCAAAAGACCTGAACAGACATCTGTACAAAGAAGAAATACAAATACCAGAAAAACAACAACAACAACAAAAAAAAAACACATGAAAAAACTTTCAAGATCACTAATGAATGGGAAATGCAAATCAAAACTATAATGAGATATCATTTCACACCTATTAGGATGGCCAATATTAATAAGGCAGAAAATTACAAGTGTTGGAGAGGATGTGGAGAGATAGAAACACTTATTCACTGTTGGTGGGAATGTAGAATGGTACAGCCACTGTGGAGGACTCTTTGGCAGTTCCTAAAGAACTTCAATATAGATTTGCCACATGACGCTGCAATACCACTACTGGGTATATTCCCAGAATACCTGAGAGCAGTGACATGAATAAACATCTGCACACCTATGTTCATAGTGGTGTATTCACAATTGCCAAAAGATGGAAACAACGCAGGTGTCTATCAACCGATGAGTGGATAAACAAACTGTGGGGAATTCACATGATGGAATATTACACAGATGTAAGAAGAAATGAAATCGTAAAGCATATGACAACATAGATGAACCTGGAGGACATTATGTTGAATGAAGCCAGCCAGAAAAGGACAAATAATTTATGATTGCGCTACTATGAACTAAGAATATTTTGTAACATATTGTATATATTTATTTGCATTTATATAAAATGCAAATTAAAACAGTTTATAAAGATGAAATTTGAATAGTGGTTATTTAGGGATAGGGAAGGCATGATAAGGTGTGTGGAGTTTTTCATTTCGGAGTAATGAAATAATTCTAAAATTTTTTTGGGTAATGAATGCACAATATTGTGCTTATACTAAAAGTCATTGATTACACACTTACATAGATTACATGGTTGGTGAATATAACTCAATAAAACTGCTTAATAAATAAATAATTGTGCAAGAATAGCCAGAAATAGCAGCTATGTACAGCAGGGGAAACAGAGATTGAGAGGTTATGAATTTTCATGTTTGTCTGTTCTTTATTATTATTATTGAAATAATGAAAATACTCTAATAATGATTAAAATGATGAATGCACAATTATGTGATCATAACAGATACCAATGATCGTACATTTTGAATCAATTGTATGTTTTATTAATATGTATCAATGAATTCATTTGTTAAAAAAAATAACTTAGAGGCACATAAGAGCAGATTTGAATAACTCGAAGACAGAATTAGTGATTTCGAAGACAGACTATATGAACTGGAAAAGACAGGAGAACAGAAAGAGAAGAGAATGGAAAAAATGGACCAGAGTCTGAGGGAACTGAATGACATGCGAAACGCACAAACATTTACATTTTCGGTGTCCCAAGAGGAGAAGAGAACAGAAAAGAAGCAGAAAGAATATTTGAGGAAATAATGACTGAAAACTTCCTAACCCTTATGAAAGACATAAATACTAATATCCAAGAAGGACAACGCACAACAAACAGAATAAATACCAACAGACCTACCCCGAGACAACTACTATTCAGAACGACAAATATCAGAGATAAATTATGAGAAGATTCTGAAAGCAGCAAGAGAAAAGCAAAGGATCACATACAAGGGAATCTTGATAAGATTAAGTGTTAACGTCTCATCAGAAACCATGGAGGCAGGAAGAATGTGGTATGATGTATTTAAGGTACTGAAAGAGAAAAACTGCCAGCCAAGAATTCTGTATGCAGCAAAACTAAACTTCAAATATGAGGGTGAGTTCAAAGTCTTCACACACAAACAAAAACCTATAGAATATGTTAGCAAAAGATCAGAATTACAAGAGATACTAAAGTGAGTGCTGCAGCCGAAAGTAAAAAACAAGGACGAGAAATTTGGAGAAGAGTGTAGAAACAAAGATTATTAGGAAAGGTAAACTAAAGGGTAAGAAGACAGACAACAGAATAATATGACAACAGAGAGCCAAAGGACAATATGGGTGAAGTAAGTAATGCCTTTAAAGTAATAACATTGAATGTTAGTGGCTTGAACTCTCCAATCAAAAGACATAGACTGATAGAATGGATTAAAAATTAAGAGCTATCTATATGTTGTCTACAAGAGACCCACCTCTGATGTAAGGACAAAAGAAGGTTAAAAGTGAAAGGATGGAAAAAGATATTACATGCAAATAGTAATGAAAAAAGAGCTGGAATAGAGATACTAATATCAGACAAAATATATTTCAAGTGCAAAACTTTTATAAGGGATGAAGAAGGTCATTATATATTAATAAAGGGGGCAATTCAGCAAGAAGAAATAGCTACAATAAATATTTATAGACCTACCATGAATGCCCCAAGATACATGAGGCACACACTGGCAAAACTGAAGGGAGAAATAGCTATCTCTACAATAATAGCTGGAGACTTCAATACACCACTATCAGTATAGGACAGAACATCTGGACAGAAGATAAATAAAGAAACAGAGCTTGAATAATATGATAAATGAACTAGACATAACAGATATCTATGGAACATTGCACCCCAAAACAGAAAGATATACATTGTTTTCAAGTGCTCATGGATCCTTCTCAAAGACAGTTATCACAAGTCAAGTCTCAATAAATTAAAAAATATTGAAATTATACAAAACACTTCCTCTGATCATAACGGAATGAAGCTGGAAACCAGTAATAGAAGGAAAAATAGAAAATTCATAAATATGTGGCAATTAAACAACACACTTAAATAATCAGTGGGTCAAAGAAGAAATTGCAAGAGAATTCAGCATATATCTTGAGACAAATGAAAATGAGAACACAACATATGAAAACATATGGGACATTGCCAAGGCAATGCTGAGAAGGAAATTTATAGCCCTCGATGTTTACATTAAAAAAGAACAAAGAGTTAAAATTGAAGATATAACTGCAAACCTGGAGGAACTAGAAAAACAACAGCAAACTAATCCCAAACCAAGCTGAAAGAAAGAAATAGTAAAGATCAGAGCAGAAATAAATAAAATGGAAAATAAAAAAACAATAGAGAGTATCAACAAAACCAAAACTTGGTTCTTTAAGATCAACAAAATTGACAAACCCTTAGCTATACTGACAAAGAAAAAAAAAGAGAAGACACAAATAAATAATATCAGAAAGGAGAGGGGAGACATTCCCACTAAATAAGAGCAATCATAAGAGGATATTATGAACAACTTTATGCCAAAAAACTAAACAGTGGAGAGGAGATGGACAAATTCCTAGAAACACACGAACCACCTGCACTGACCCTAGAAGAAATAGAAGACCTCAACAAATCAACCACAAGTGAAGAGATTGAAACAGTCATCAAAAACCTCGCAAAAGATGAAAACCCTGGGACCAGATGTTTCACAGGTGAATTCTACCAATCATTCAAAGACAATCTAATACCAATCTTGCTCATTCTCTTCCAAAAAATTGAACAGAAAAGAATGTTATCAAATTCATTCTATGAAGCCAAGACCACCCAATACCAAAACCAGATAAAGATACTACAAAAATGAAAATTACAGACCATATCTCTAATGAATAGAGATACAAAAATTTTCAACAAAATATGTGCAAACAGAATCCAAAAGCACACTGAAAGAATTATACACCATGATCAAGTGGATTTTATCCAATATAAGCAAGGGTGGGTCAACATAAAAAAATCAATTAGTGTAATAAAGCACATTGATAAATTGAGGAAGAAAAACTGTATGATCCTCTTGATTGATGCAGAAAAAGGCATTTGACAAAATACAGCACACTTTCTTGATAAAAACATCCCAAAAGATAGGAACAGAAGGAAGCTTTCACAATATGGTAAAGTGCATAATGAAAACCAACAGCTAGCATTACAATCAAGGTCAGGAACAATACAAGGATGCTGTCACCTTTGTTATTCAATATTGTGCTAGAGGTTCTAGCTAGAGCAATTAGGGTAGATAAAGAAATAAAAGGCACCCAGATAGGAAAGGAAGAAGTAAAACTTACACTATTTGCTGATGATATTCTATATCTAGAAAATCCTGAAATAATCCACAAAAAAGCTACTAGAACTAATAGACGAGTTCAGTAAAGTGGTGGGATACAAGATTAATACGCAAAAAATCAACAGTGTTGATTTTTAGCCTACTGATGTGCAATCTAAGGAGGATATCAGAAAAAAATTCCATTTATAAGAGCAACTAAAAAATGAAATATTTATGAATAAACTTAAACAAGGACATAAAAGATCTATATTCAGAAAACTACAAAACATTCCTAAAAGAAACTGAAGAAGACTTAAATGGAAGGACATTCCATGTTCATCGATTGGAAGACTAAATTCATCAAGATGTCAATTCTACCAAAACTGATTTGCAGATCCAATGCAATGCCAATAAAAATCCCAAACAGCCTTTTTTGCAGAAATGGAAAAACCAATTATCAAATTTATTTGGAAGGGTGAGGGGCTCTGAGTAGCGAAAAAGAACTTAAAAAACAACAAAGTTGGACAACTCTCACTTCCAGACTTTAAAGCATATTACTTAGTTATAGCAGTTAAAAAGAAAAAAAACAAAAACCAGCATGAAAGAAGATAAAAGTAATTAAAAAAAAAAAGACAAAAACCAGCATGGTACTGACATAAAGACAGACACAATGACCAAAGGAACCAAATCAAGAACTCAGAAATTGACTCTCCATCTATATTCATGTGATTTCTGACAAGGCGATCAAGCCCACCCAGACTGGGCCAGAACAGTCTGTTCAAGAAATGGTGCTGGGAAAACTCGATATCCATATCCAAAAGAAAAAAAAGGGATGCTTATCTCACAACTTATACAAAAAATTAACTTAAAATGGATTAAGACCTAAATATAAAAGCAACAACCATAAAACTCCTAGAAGAAAATGTAGGAAAACATCTTCAAGATCTTGTGTTAAGTGGTAGTTTCTTAAACCTTACACCCAAAGCACAAGCTACAAAAGAAAAAATAGATAAATGAGGCGGCCTCAAAATTAAACAATTTTGCACCTCAAAGGACTTTGTCAAAAGGGTGACTAGGCAGCTGACTCAACGGGAGAAAATATTTGGCAATCACATATCCGGTAAGGGTTTACTATCCATGACATATAAAGAGATCACAGAACTCAACAATAAAAAGACAAACTACCTGATTAAAAAATGCACAAAAGACTTGAAAAGACAACTATCCAAAGAAGAAATACAAATGGCGATGAAACACATGAAAATATGTTTAACATCACCAATGCTAGGGAAATACAAAACCAAAACTACAATGAGATATCATTTCACACCAATTAGACTGGCTGCTATTAAAAAGTTGGAAAACTGTAAATGTTGGAGAGGATGTGGAGAGATAGGAATACTTATTCACTGTTGGTGGGAATGCAGAATTGTACAGCCACCGTGGAGGACTATTTGGCAGTTCCTAAAGAAGTTGAATATAGACTTGCCATGTGACCCAGCAATATCATTTCTAGGTATATACCCAGAAGAACTGACATCAGAGACACGAACAGACATCTGCACACCAATGTTCAGAGCGCCATTATTCATGATTGCCAAAAGTTGGAAACAACCCAGGTGTCCATCAACTGATGAATGGATAAACAAATTGTGGAGTATACACACGATGGAATATTATGCAGTGGTAAGAAGAAATGAAGTTGTGAGGCATATAACAGTGTGGATGAACCTGGAGGACATTATGTTGAGTGAAGCAAGCCAGACACAAAAGGACAAATATTGTATGATTGCACTATTATGAACTAAATATATTGCCTAAACTCATGGAGTTAATAATTAGAATAAAGGTCACCAGAAAATAGAAAAAGTGTTATAGAATAGAAATCTGTGGGTTAATCTATGCAGAATTGGTAAAAAAGGTTGTGTGTAAATCTCTGGAAATGAATAGAAATGGTGAAAGCGTATCTGTTTTTAAATAGCAGAGTTATTAAATGGGTATGACAATGGTTGAAAGGGAAAGTAGAAGGTCATGTATATTACTAGACAGAAAGCTAAAAACTGTAACATGGGACTCTATAAGATAGTAAAACCTCATGTGGGATATCCGGGAAGATGGTGGACTAGTAAGACATGGGAATCTCTTCTCCAGAAAAACAGCTAGAGGACAGGCTGAAACAGCCCCGAAATAGATCTTCTAGGATTTAGGACAGCAAGCAAAGGCTGGACACTGCCCAGAGGAGAGAGGGACAAAGGAGGGAAATCATGCCAACAGAACCGTGAGTTGAAACCAGCAGTTGCTGCTGCCGGCAACTGCCCCCACACCAAAAATACTTTAGAATTCTCGGGACTCTGGGCCTGCGACTATTGACAAAGGGGGTTCCAGGGATATACCACCCCAGGAAGGGGAGAGAGAGGGTCACAGCCTAAGGCGGACTCAGCTTATGATCCACAAAATTGGTCTGCTGTGCCCCACGAGCTCTTCCAGGCCAGGTGAAACCACACAATGCTTTGCCCTGGGAGCCAGCGAAGGACTAGAGAAATCCAACCCTTGCAATCTACCTCTCTTCTAGCTGGGACTAATTGTTGAGGATGCCACTGGAAAAGGGAGAGAGAGGGACCTGGCCTAAGGCTGACTCAACTTTTGACTCTCAAATTTGGTCTGCTGTGTGTCCCAAGAGCCCTTCCGGGCTGGGTGGAGCTGCGCCATTGTTTGCCTTGGAGCCCGCAAGGGGCTAAAGATATACAACCCTCCCAATCTCCTTCTCTACAAACAGGGACCGATTGCTGAGGACTCAGAGGGGAGTGGAAATATTTCCTTGCCAGGATAAGGGAGGGGGCTGCCAGAGAAGGCTAGAGAACTGTCTCAGAGAAAGTTTGAATTACAAGGCTCCTAGCCTCCAGACAGAATGCTCTATCACATTGACCCAGTCTGTATTGCAACAAATACACTCCGACCAGGCACTGAACTGAGCGCTGCCAAAGAGCGCCATCTCCTGGCAGATCAAGGAAGTGCCCACAAGAAATTTTTAAAAAAGTAAGAGAGGCTTTTTTCGGCCTCTATACCCTCCCTGCCCAAGGCCCTAGGGAGCGACCCTATAACCAATTACTCGGTCAAGTGACCAGTTTTGAACAACCAGCAGGACAATCCTAACAATTCAGGTCAAGCCAAAAAATCAAAGAGCACTGGTAACTCACAGCCTCCTGCCACTAAATCCCTATAAAAGAGAAAGAGATTGAGCACCTGAGTAAACTACATCCTAACTAGATGCCTAGATAGATATTAGAAAAAAACTACAGGCCATACTAAGAAAATAGAAGACATGCCCCAAGAAAAGGCCCAGAAGAGATGCAGAACTTGAGAACTAATCAGCAAGACGTGCACAAATTTCCAAAATCAAATTTATGAGTTGAAAGACAATATAGTTAGAGATAAATGACATCAAGAAGACATTAGCGAACACAAAGAAGAATTTGAAAACCTGAACAGAAAACTAACAGAGCTCATGGGAATGAAAGACACAACAGGTGAGATCAAAAACACATTTGAGGCATACAACAGCAGACTCGAAATGATAAAAGAATAAGTGATATTGAAGACAGAGCAGCTAAAATTGAAAAGAGAGATACAAGAACTTAACAAACCAATCACAATTAAGGAGATTGAATCCGTCATCAAAAATCTCCCAGCAATGAAAAGTCCAGGACCAGATGGCTTCACAGGTGAATTCTACCAAGCATTTCTAAAAGAATTAACACCAATCCTGTTTAAACTCTTCTAAAAAATAAAAGAGTAGGGAAATTTACCCAACACTTTTTATGAAGCCAACATCACCAAATACCAAAGCCAGATAAAGATACTACAAGAAAAGAAAATTACAGACCAATTCTCTAATGAACACAGATGCAAAAATTCTCAACAAAATACTTGGAAATCGAATCCAACAGAATATCAAAAGACTTATACATCACGACTACGTGGGATTTATTCCTGGTATTCAAGGTTGGTTCAACACAATAAAATCAATCAATGTAATACACCACATTAACAAATTGAAGGAAAAAACACACATGATCATCTGTATAGACACAGAAAAAAACATTTGACAAAATACAGCACTCTTTCCTGATAAAAACACTGCAGAAGATAGGAATAGAAGGAAAATTCCTCAATATGATAAAAGGCATATGTAAAAAATCCACAGCCAACATCATACTCAATGGGGAAAGTTTGAAAGCTTTCCCTCTAAGATTGTGAACAAGACAAGGATGCCCACTGTCACCATTCTTATTCAATATTGTACTAGAAGTTCTAGCTAGGGCAATTAGAAAAGAAAAATAATTAAAGGCATCCAAATAGGAAAAGAGGAAGTAAAACTCTCCCTGTTTGCAGATGACATGTACTTAGAAAATCCTGAAGTATCCATGACAAAGCTACTTGAGATAATAAATGAGTTTAGCAAAGTGGCAGGATACAAGATCAACACACAAAAATCAATATCATTTTTGTACATAGTAACGAACAATCTGAGGGAGGAAATCAGGGGGAAAATTCCATTTTCAATAGCAACAAAAAGACTCAAATACCTATAGTTAATTTAATTTAACCAAACAAGTCCAGGACCTATATGCAGAAAACTACAAAACAGTGCTAAAAGAAATTTTAAAAGACCTAAACAAATGGAAAGGCATTCCATGTTCAAGGATTGGAAAAATAAATATCGTGAAGATGTCAATCTTACCTAAACTGATCTATAGATACAATGCAATACCAATCAAAATCCCAACAGCTTACTTTACAGAATTAGAGAAGGCAATTACCAATTCATATGAAAGAGTAAGAACACCCAAATAGCCTAAAGCATTCTAAAAACAAAGAGTGACATGGGAGGAATTTCACTGCCTGATCTTGAAACATATTACAAAGCTAGAGTGGTCAAAACAGCATGGTACTGGCATAAAGATAGACACATCGATCAGTGGAATAGAATTGAGAACCCAGAAATAAACCCTCACCTATACAGTCAATTGGTTTTTTTTTTTTTTTTTTTTTTTTTAAAGATTTTATTTATTTATTCATTTATCCCCCCCTGCTTGTGCTCGCTGGGTCAGCCAACCACGCTGTGCGGGCGGGCCCGCCCCCACCAGGAGGCCCCGGGAACTGAACCTGGGGCCCCCCACATGGCAAACGGGAGCCCCACTGACTGAGCCACAGCTGCCCCCCAGTCAACTGGTTTTTGACAAACCTACCAAGTCCATGTTAACAGTACAAAACAGTCTCTTCAACAAATGGGATTGGGAGAACTGGATATCTATAACCAAAAGAATGAAAGAGGACCCCTATCTCACCCCCTATACAAGAATCAACTCAAAATGGATCAAAGATCTAAATATAAAAGCCAGGACCATAAAACTACTAGAAGAAAATGTAGGGAAACATCTTCAAGACCTTGTAGTAGGTGGTGGTTTCTTGGACCTTACACCCAAAGCATGTGCAAGAAAAGAAAAAATAGATAAATGGAACCTCCTCAAAATTAAACACTTTTGTACCTTACAGTACTTTGTCAAAAGGGTGAAAAGGCAACCAACTCAATGGGAAAAAATATTTGGAAATGACATATCCAATAAGGGTTTAACATCCAGGATATATAAAGAGATGTTACAACTCAACAGTAAAAAGAGAAATGACCCAATTAAAAAATGGGAAAAAGACTTGAATAGACATTTGTCCAAAGAAGAAATACAAATGGCAAAAAAACACATGAAGAAATACTCAACATCACTAATGATTAGGGAAATACAAATCAAAACTACAATGAGATATCATGTCACACCTACCAGAATGGCCACTATTTAAAAGACGGAGAACTACAAGTGTTGGAGAGGATGTAGAGAGATAGGAACACTTATTCACTGTTGGTGGGAATGAAGAATGGTACAGCCTCTGTGGAGGACTGTTTGGCAGTTCCTCAAGAAGTTGAATATAGACTTGCCATGTGACCCAACAATACCACTACTGGATAAATACCCAGAAGAACTGAGAGCAGTGACACGAACAGACATTTGCATACCGACGTTCACAGCAACATTATTCATGATTGACAAAAGATGGAAACAACTCAGGTGTCCATCAACAGACGAATGGATAAACAAACTGTGGTCTATTCACAGGATGGAATATTATGCAGCTGTAAGAAGAAATGAAGTCGTAAAGCATATGACAACATGGATGAACCTGGAGGACATTATGTTGAGTGAAGCAGCCAGACACAAAAGGACAAATACTGTATGATTGCGTTACTATGAACTAAATATATTGTGTAACATATTGTTTGATTCAAAAAATTTTTTATATGTATCCAGTACATTTAATTGAGAAATGTATGTATTTATTCATCTGTGTTTACTTTTTAGTTTTTAAGTGTTTATATTTTCAATTATTAAATGTACGAAATAAAAAAAAAAACTCATGTGAAATATGAATGCGGGTGATATTGCATATATAAGATTGTTTTTACAAAATATAAATACAAATGTACTAGACAGAAAGAAGAAGAATAGGAGGTATATAAAGCAGGGGAAGCATAGAGAGATAGCAAGGTGATGAGTTGTGTTTGTTTTTTGTTTATTATTATCGGAATAATGAAAGGGCTCTAAGAATGATTGAAATGATGAATGTACAAATATGTGATAACACTGAATACCGGAGTGTATACTTTGGATGGATTTATGTTTTATTAATATGTATCAATAATATTGATTTGTTTAAAAAACTACAATGAGATATCATTTCACACCTTATAGAATGGCCACTATTTCAAAAACAGAAAACGTATTGGAGAGGATGTGGAGAAATACTTCTGCACTGTTGGTAGGAATGTAGAATGGTGAAGCCTCTGTGGAAGACAGTTTGGCATTTCCTCAGGAAGTTAAATATAGAACTGCCATATGATCTGACAATCCCATTACTAGTAATATATTCTGAAGAACTGAAAGCAGGGACGTGAACTGACATTTGTACTCCAATATTCACAGCAGAATTATTAACAATTGCCTAAAGAGGGAAACAACTCAAGTGTCTATTAGTTGATGAATGGATAAACAAAATGTGGTACATATACACAATGGAATACCATTCAGCTGTGAGAAGAAATGAAGTCGGGATGCATATGACAACATGGATGAACCTTGAGGACATTATGTTGAGTGAAATGAGCCAGAAACAAAAGGATAAATATTTTATGGTCTCAGTAATATGAACTAAATACAATAAATAAACTAATGGAGCTAAAACCTAGTATACAGGCTACTAGGAGATAGAATGAGGGTTGAGAAGGGGGAGCTGATACTTAATGTCTGCTGAATTTTTAATATGGTTGATTGTGAATGTTTGGAAATGGATAGAGATGATGATAACACATTACAGTGAGTATAATTAACACCACTGATATATAGATGTGATAGTGGCTGAAAGGGGTAGTCTAGAGCTGTAGTTGGCAATAGAATGAAAGCTAGAAGATAAACTTGGGACTGTATAACATAGTGAACTTAGTGGTTGATGAGGAATGAGGTTAATAGTACAAATACAAAAATGTTCTGTTATGAACCAGAAAAAAATCTATGTCACTATTACAGGGTGTTAAACATAAGGGGATATATGAGAAAAATACAACTAATGGAACTTATGGACTGTAATTAATACTGTAATGTTTTTCATCAATTGCAATGAAGGGACTATAATATTTTAATATTCTTTCCTCAGTTGTATCAAAAGTACTGCACTGGTGCAAAGTGTCAACAATTGGGGGGTATATGGGAACATTGTATTTTTTGTATGACTTTTCTGTGAACTTATACCTTCTCTAATTAATACACGTTTTCTAATTTAAAACAAAAACATGGGACTGTATAACATAGAGAACACTGTTGTGGACAATGACTCTAGTTAATAGTACAAATATAAGAATATTCTTTAATGAACTAGAATAATTGTATGTCACTATTACAAGGTCTTAACAATGGGGTGGTATATGGGAAAAATACAACTAATGCAAACTATGGACTGTAGTTCAAAGTAATATTTTCATATTCTTTCATCAGTTGTAACAAAGTTACCAGTCCAATGCTAAATGTCAATAATACAAAAGTATAAGGGGATGGTGTTTTTCTTTTTGAGGTAATGAATATGTTCTGAAAAAGTTTGTGGTGATAAATGCACAAACTCTGTGATTTATAATGAGAGCCATTAACTGTACAGTCTGGATGGATAGTATGGTACTTGAATATATTTTAATAAAACTACTTAATAAAAAAATTAACATCCTAAAAAAAATCACATCGTGTAACTTGTACATCTGCTCACTAGTGAGGTTTAACATCTAGTCATATTATTTGGCCACTGTATTTTCTTTTTTGTGAACTGCTTAATGTCCTTTGACTATCATTTTGCTATTTATTGGGGTTATTAGTATTTTTCTTCATAGATTTGTAAAAATTCTTAAGATATTGTCTATAAATGTTTAAAATATTTTAAGTCTAACAAAAGGTAATTAGGCCATCAAAACTTCATTCAAAACCTGGTGTATCCAAGATGACAGATTTTATTTAAAACAAAACAAAACAAAACAAAACAAAACCTGGTGTCCCCTAATCTGGCTGGGCAGATAATGGGGCACATTACCTTAAGTGATGCAAGAGGATGTTCCGGTCCCAAGAGGCTCCAGTGAAAAGCAGCAAGGTCCTCATCTGGGAGAATGTGGTTACCTATAAAAAAGGAATTTATTCTTTTATAAGTATAGTTAATTTCACAAACTTCAGCAGGAGAAAGTTATAGGCAGAGATCTAGGACATCAACATGTGATGAAGTACTGTTATCACCAAAATGACTGACTCCAGGAGAAACTATAGCCTTGCTGACATCTTGATTTTGGATTCCTAGTCTCTGAAATTATGAGTCAATATTCTTTTTATTTAAGCCAGCCACTTAAATATTTGGTATTTGTATATCTTGGATTGTCTTTTTTTTTTTTTTTTTTCCCATTTTCATTCTGCTGGATACAGACTTCATGGTGGACAATGTTTTTCTGACAATGCTTTGACCACATCATTCCACTGCTTTGTGGCCATGATCCATTAATTTTATTGATACTCCTCCCTATATTATGCCTCATTTTTCTCTTGTTGCTTTCAAGATTTTCTCCTTGTATTTGATTTTCATAGTTTGTCTGTGATGTGCAGGTTTCTTTGTATTCATCCTAGTGGGGTTTTTGGGTTTCCTGGATATGTATATTATTTATCATTAAATCTGGGTAATTTTTGGTCTTCATTTCTTCAAATATTTTCTTCCCCTTTCTCTACTCTTCTTCTGGGAGTTCTACTACACAGAAATTGGTATATTTTGATGTCTCACAGGTGACTGAGGTTCTATTAATTTTTCCTCAGGAATTTTTGGTTGAGTTCTAAAGAGTGGATTATATTTATAAGTTCAAATTCATTCTTTTGCCATCTTGAATCATCTGTTGAGCTCCTCTACAGAATTTTTCATGAATTATTGTTTCACCAACACTAAAATTTCCATTTGATTCTTTTTAAAAGAGTTTCTATCTCCCTCTGTAGAATTTCCATTTGTTGCTTCATTGTAGTCATACTTTCTTTTCATTCATTAAATATGATCTACTTTAGTTCTTGGAACATATTTATAATAACTGTTTGGTGTCTTTTTATCAAACTTCAGGAGATAGTTATGGACCATTCCTATTCACTGCATTTTCCCATGTATGAATCATTTTCCTTTTCTGAAAATTGGTCAATTTAAATGACATTGTATTTTATTCTTATTTTTACTTGTGATTTGTGGTAATTGTTACTGCTGCTATTGTTGATTTTTTTCCATTCATAATTTAATTTCAGTCCTGCTTAGACAAAATCAATAAATTCTTTCTCCCCTATACTGTACAACAATGTATGTCTCTGCTTAGTATATATGTGTGTGCATATATATGTATACATAAATATATGCATAAATAAACATACAAATATGTAATATATTTTATATAGCATATATTATATAATTCTTGCTGGTTTCCTATGGGTTGCATCTATGTCTGTGTAGGTTAATTGTCAGCTAATAAATAGACAGAGGTTGTGTTCAGAAACATTGGGCCACTAAGGCTTCAATCCTCTGCTCATAGGTCTATGTGGGTATAGGATTATTGAAAGTTCATGCCATTTTTAAGTCTGGTCTGACTTTTCCTTTCTGCTGGGCCCTTTCAGTGCTCTTTTGTGCATGTGTACAGCCTCAGATCAGCTAGAACCTTATGGATGACTGGGTCCCTATCTGCCCTCTGCTGCTCCTGCAAGGGCATGTGCTTCCACTACAACACATCCCCAGCTAGTAGAGTCCTTGTCCTCCCCCAGCTTCGTGTCTCTGAGATTGTCACTTCAACTGATTATGCTGCTAGGAATGGATATACCCACTGCTTCATATTTAATGAACCCTCTTTGACTGTGTGAGAGGTGCTCTTGGTCTCATTGCCTATCCTGCCTTGGCAGAACCTCCATAATGACCAAGCTGGGGTGGGGAAGGGAATGGGAGCAAACTCAGATCAGATGCCACAGACTCCCAGGCTTCTTAGAAGCAAAAATAGTACTAAGATTATTGTATGCCTTTGATCTCCTCTCAGAGAACTCAAATGGTTGCTTTGTTCAGTTTTTTACAGTTCAGGGTCATATTTTGGAGAGAGAATGTATGGATCTTATGACCATACTGTGAAGTCCTGGAGGTTCGCTTTCAAGTTAAAAATGAGTGTCTATTGCGGGAGGGTAGATAAGTTGCTCAAGAAATAAGGGGTGAAAGACTAAATAGTAGCACAGTTTGAGAAACTGAGTGGTTGGAGAAGTTACTCATAGCCCATCCTGACTTGTCAGCCACTTTTGACTACCTGTATCATGGAGTTTAAAGTAGATTTCCACATCAGCAGAAGACATGGTTTGGACAAGAATGAATATCATTGGAGCCTTTCCTGAAAGAAGGAGAACAGAAATGTCAGGGAGATAAAGCTGAGGGTAAGATACTACCTAGGACCTTTCATTTAAATGGAGTAACTCCTCATTCCTGCCCAAAAAACCTGATGTGAGACTGGATAATGACCTTTTCAAGATGAAGAGATGAAGAAATAAGTGGGCTGGGATTCATAAGTAAGAAAAGCAGGGAAGCGGCTGTGGCTCAATCAGTAGGGCTCCCGTTTACCATATGGGAGGCCCGCCCGCACGGCGTGGTTGGCTGACCCAGCGAGCACAAGCAGCAAGGTGGGGATAAATGAATAAATAAATAAAATCTTAAAAAAAAAAAAAAAAAAAAGAAAGAAAAGCAAAGAGTGGCTTCATCATAAGGATAAGCTGTGACCAAATAGACTGGATTGAGTATAGGGAAATGCATTTAGTATTTTGTATTTCAAAAAAAGTGTGTATCTCATGGCAATGCTGACATACTGTTTGAGAGTACAGTTTGTTCAATTTATGGTATGTAAACTTATGTGACAGTCACCTGTGCCCTCGTGTATAAGCCTAGTACTTAAACCAGTATCCACACACTGTCTCGCTAAAGGTGGAGATTACTGTACTCACTGTTAGTTGTGAGATAAGTGGTCTGTTTTTGAATTAGACTCACATTCATAATAGGATGAGTAGAAAGAAACAAACCTTAGTTCTTCAACTCTAATATTTGATACGTACCCACTCTTCTGAGAAAATGCAAGAGTATTGCTCTGACAAATGATAAATATCCTTAGAGATGCAGAGCTGGCAACCCAAACTACTTAACTAATGACTACCATCTACCAGTGAACACACAAGCTGGAATAAACCACCTGTGTCTTATTCTAACAATTCTCTTCATATGATAAATGTGGTAAAGGTTATAAGGTACTTGGAGCTACTGAACAATTAAATGTTTGGAAAAACTGGATAAATATCATAAACAATAAAAAAGAAAACATGTTAAAAGGGACAATAAAAATGTCAAGATAAAAAAAAATAGTAATTTATTGACTGTAAAAATGTTTTCTTAGAACCTCCAGGCCATTAAAAGGGTCCTGGGAAAGAAAATGATCAATTAATTCACATAGTACTATATTCTTAAGGTAATAGTTATGGTAACTATGTGTTGATTACCTACTATGTACCATGGTGTGTTATATGTATCATCTCTAAATTTTATAACCACCATGCATGGTAGCATTATTACTTCCATTTTACTGATAATGAAACTGAGATTCTTACAAAGTTTATTGACAGCCCAAGGTGGCACAGTTAATAAGTGCCCATACCAGGATAAGAAGCTTGGACTATCTAACTCAAAGTCCAGGCTATTATCTATCACCTAGTCATGCCACCTTTTATAATAGTAGCCACCAATTATTGACTGCCTAATAAGTGCTGAACATTTTATATATCTCATTTCATTTAACCTTATCAATAACAACATGAAGTATTTTTATTATCATTTCACAGATGAGGAAACTGGAACCAGGAAGGTAGTTATGGAGCAGAGGTTATTTACCTCAGGTTATTAATCTGAGACAGGATATTAACCTTCATGCTGTCAGTACTTAGAAAACCAACGAAACACATAATAAAACTTCTGCAATTTACTTTGAAATACCAGTATCCACACATTGTCTAGCCAAAGGTGTGACATTTAAAAATGTATCTTTTTAAAATACATTTTTAAAAAGATTGATTGAGGGATAGATAAAAAGGAATGGATAGATATATGATAAAGCAAGTGTAGTAAAATAATGGTAGAATACAGGTGGTGGATATAGGAACTTTGCTGCAAAATTCTTCCAATTTTGCTGTACATTTGGAAACTTTCATAGTACAATTTTGACACAAAGATGCAAAAAGAAAATTTAATAAAAATAAATGTTCCTGGTCTATATTTAAACACAGGAGGAAGAAATGCTAAGAAATATTAATGTTCTGAGTGGGGAACCAAAGTTGTGTAGGGCTAATAAAACATTTTAGCCATTCCAGACTTCCGGGAAGATGGCGGACGAGTAAGACACAGGAATCTCTTCTCCAGAAAAATAGCTAGAGGACAAGCTGAAACAGCCCCAAAAAAGATCTTCTAGGGTTTAGGACAGCAGGTGAAGGCTGCACACCACCCAGAGGAGAGAGGGACAGAAGAGGGAAATCGCGACTACAGAACTGTGAGTTGCAAGTAGCAGCTTCTGCTGCTGCCAGCACCCTCCCCAACACTCCTCAGAATTCTCGGGCCTCAGGGCCTGCGACCACAGACAAAGGGGGCTTCAGGGATCTGCCACTCCCGGAAACAGGAGAGAGAGGGACACAGCCTTAGCCTGACTCAGGTTTTGACCTGAAATTTGGGCTGCAGAGCCCCACGGACCCTTCCACATGGCGGTTTGCCCTGGGAGCCTGAAAAGGACTGGAGAAATCCGATCCTCGCAACCTCCCTCTCTTCTAGCCTGTACTAATTGTTGAGGACTCCACGGGAGAGGGGAGAGAGAGCCTGGGGTTGACCCTGCTTTTGACTCCCACGTTTGGTCTGCCCTGTCCCGAGAGCCCTTCCAGGCTGGGTAGGGCTGCGCCATTGTTTGCCTTGGAGCCTGCAAGGGGCTAAAGATATACAAACCTCCCAATCTCATCCTCTACTAACAGGGACTGATTGTTGAGGACTCAGGGGGGAGTGGAAATATTTCCTAGCTGGGAAAAGGGGGGCACTACGAAGGAAGTCTGGAGAACTGTCTCAGAAAGTTTGAATCACAGGGCTCTTAGCCCCCAGACAGGAAGCTCTATCACGTTGATCTGGTCTGTGTCACAACAAATACGCTCCGACCAGGCATTGAATTGAGAGCTGCCAACAAGCGCCATCTCCTGGCAGACCAAGGAAGTACACATAAGAAAATTAATAAGTAAGAGAGGCTTTTCCTGGCCTCTATATCCTCCCTACCCAAGGCCCTAGGAAACAATTCTACAACCAGTTACTGGGTCCAGTGCCCAGTTTTGAGCAACCAGCAGAACAATCCTAACAATCAAGGTTGAGCCAAAAATCAAAGAGCGGTGGTAACTCACAGCCTCCTGCCACTAAAACCCCATAAAAGAGAAAGAGATAGAGCATCGAAGTAAAATACAAACTAACCAGATGCCTAAGCACCAGGAAAAAATTAAGGGCCATACTAAGAAAATAGAAGACATGGCCCAAGAAAAGAAATACAGCAAAGTCCCAGAAGAGATGCAGAATTTGAGAGAACTAATCAGTGAGATGAGCACACATTTCCAAAATCAAATTAATGACATGAAAGAGAATATAGTTAAAGAGATCAATGACGTCAAGAAGTCATTGCGCGAACGTAAAGAAGAATTTGAAATCATGAACAGAAAAGTAACGGAGTTCATGGGAATGAAAGACATAATAGGTGAAGTCAAAAATACATTTGAAGCATACAACAGTGGACTCGAAATGATAGAAGAAAGAATAAGTGATACTGAAGACAGAGCAGCTAAAATTGAAGAGAGAAAAGAACAGAAAAAATTGAGCAGGGACTCAGAGAGTTGAATGACAACACAAAATGCAAGAACATACGTGTCATTGGAGTTCCAGAAGGAGAAGAGAAAGGAAAAGGGGCAGAAAGAGTATTTGAGGAAATAATAGCTGAAAATTTCCCAACTCTCACGAAAGAAATGAACTGACATGTCCAAGAAGCACACCGTACCCCAATAAGAATAAATCCAAATAGACCTACGTCAAGACACATATTATTCAGAATGCCAAATGTAAAAGATAAAGAGAAAATTCTCAGAGCAGCAAGAGAGACGCAAACGATCACGTATAAAGGACGTCCAGTAAGACTTTGTGCAGATTTCTCTTCAGAAACCATGGAGGCGAGAAGACAGTGGTATGATACAATTAGGAAATTGAAAGAGAAAAACTGCCAGCCGAGAATTCTTTATCCAGCAAAACTGTCCTTCAAATATGAAGGTGAATATAAAGTATTCACAAACAAACAGAAACTATGAGAGTTTGCAAAAAAGAATACACCTTTGCAGGAAATATTAAAGGAAGCAAGGAAACAGACAACTTGAACAATATGATAAACAAGTTAGACCTAACAGACATATACAGAACACTGCATCCAAACTCAGCAGGTTATACATTCTTCTCAAGTGCCCATGGAACTTTCTCCAGGATAGACCACATGTTAGGTCACAATACAGCTCTCAATAAATATAAAAAGATTGAAATTATACAAAGCACCTTCTCAGATCATAATGAGATGAAACTAGAAATCAATAACAGAGAGGAAAAAAGGAAACTTGCAAATGTGTGGAGACTGAACAACACACTCCTAAATATTCAGTGGGTCAAAGAAGAAATTGCAAGTAAATCAGTAAATATATTGAGACAAATGAAAACGAGAACACAACGTATCAAAACTTATGGGATACAGTGAAGGCAGTCTTGAGAGGGAAATTTATAGCCCTAAATGCCTATATTAAGAAACAAGAAAGAGCTAAACTCAAAGAGTTAACTGAACAACTTGAGAAACTAGCTAGAAAAAGAACAGCAAACCAATCCCAAAGCCTTTCATTTTTTTGCCTTGTCTAATTGCCCTAGCTAGAACTTCTAGTACAATGCGTTACTATGAACCAAATATATTGTGTAATATATTGTTTGATTCACAAAAAAAAAAAAAAACCAGAAAAATTTACATGTATCCATTACATTTAATTGAGAAATGTATATATGTATTCATCTGTGTTTACTTTTTAGTTTTTAATTGTTTATGTTTTCAATTATTAAATGTACAAAATAAAGTTAAAAAACAAAACAAAAAAAAAAAAAAAACATTTTGGCCTAGGACAGTACATAAAACAGTTGTTATAGTTGTTTATGAAATGTAACAAAAAAACGTTTTAAAAAAAAAAAAAAATTCTGGATTATCCCAGAGCAATCCACAAGGTAAACATGTTGAGTTTAAGTGAGGTCTCATCAGAAGCTCAAAAAGCCTGCTGGGTTCTCCCACAGCACAGTGTTTGGCAAGTGGACTTAAAATAATGAATTATATCCCAATAAATCTGTTTTGTTTTTTGTTTTTTATGAGGTACCAAGGATTGAATCCAGGACATCCAACATGAGAAGCAGGCTCAGCCACTGAGCTACATCTGCTCCCCAATGAGAGCTGGTTTTTTCATTTGTTTGTTTTGTTTGTTTTTTAGGAGGTACTGGGGATTGAACCTGGGGCCTTGTACATCGGAAGCAGGTGCTCAACGACTAGAGCTTCATCCACTCCTCTGTTTTTTTTTTTTAAAAGGAGCCAAATCAAATAATGATAGGCTAAATTGCTCTGGTCTTCATCTCTTAACACTGAAAAAGGAAACTTTACCAATCACTGGAGTCTCTTCTTTGGACTACCTACCTAGCAGTGCAGCAAATATGGGAAAATTCATCCTCTTTAGGCCCAGCTGCTTGGCTACCTCTTGCATCAGGAACTGGTTGGTAGTGAAGTTCTTCCCATTCCAGCTAAGCTTCAGAGCATGGGAACTGTAGTAAGAGGGAATATTGTAGAGGGCATACTCGGAGTCATGGGCAAGAAGGCCATGGAAGCCATTTTCCCTGAAAAAAGCCACCACTTCCAAATGGTGGTCCTCAAGGCTCTGAAAAACCTAGGAAGCAATAAGAAGAACATATCATGCAACAAAAGCAGACCAATCTTTTCTTAAAAGTCAGGAAGGTTAGTAACTAAATTTTATAGTTCATTGAAATTTAATATAATTTTATAATAATTGCCACTAACAGAATACTCTTCCTAAAAATAAAAAGTGTCTCCCAGCCTAGAGCTTGATTTGCAGGAAGCATTATAAGTGCCTAGTCTTTTTTAGTCCATTCATGAAATTATGGCTTAAAGGCTCTTCAAAGTCAGAATACTGAAATCAACACAGTATAAATTACTTACATTTTTACTTCAAACAATAATAGAAGAGATCTTTGTTAGAAAGGTAATAAAGCTACTATTTATTGCTCAGCACCTACTATGTGCTGTCTACTGCACATACATTATCTCATTCGCAGGATAACTGCTCAGCACCTACTATGTACCACCTACATCACATACATTATTTCATTCTCAGAATAACCTTGGGAAGGTAGATATGGATGAAAAAACTTGTGGAAACAGAGGCAGAAAGGTTAACATATAGTAGATTCTAAATCTAAATTTATTTGATTCTTTTTAAAAAGTGTTTTATTATTGTTTGCTGTTTTGATTAAGAGCACCTTAGACTGCAGGGTCCCCAAATAGGGTAGGCAGAGGTCAGAAACTTCAATCCATTTTTAAAATGGGGAAACTAAGGCTGAGACAGTTTGACTGTCCTCAAAGCCACAAAGTGAGTGAGTGGTAGATAGGATTTCCATTGTGCCACACTTTTTCCTGGTGAGCACTATTTTTTATGTAATAGAGGCAGAATATCAAGTGCCCTTCGTGTGTATACTTCTCACTGCACTTAGAATATACTGAAACTATCTGTATCCTGGCCTGGCTCCACAGACTAAGTTCCTTGACTGCAGAGACTTCTTTAGCAGATAAACCAAAGTCACTGGAAAAAGTCTGCCTGGATTATTGGCACCCTACAGCTCAAGTACCTACTTACTATGTACCAGGCATTGTTCCAAGGTCACCTCATGTCCACTGAAGCTTGCAATCATGAAAACATGCTCAGCATCATTAGTCATTAAGGAAATGCCAATCAAAACCACAATGAGATACCACTTTACACCCACCAGAATGGCTATAATAAAAAAAGGCAGACAAAAACAAGTGCTTGCAAGGATGTCGTAAAACTGGAACATACATTGCTGGAGGGACTGTAAAATGATGTAGGCGCTTCAGAAAACAGTCTGGCTGGTTAAACTATGATCCAGCAATTCTACTCCTAGGTATATATCCAAAAGAATTGAAAACCTATGTCCACGTAAAAACTTGTACATGAATGTTCATAACAGCACTATTCACAATAGCCAAAAGGTGGAAACAACCTAGGTGTCCAAAGACAAATGAATGGATAAACAAAATATGGTATATCCACACAATGAGATACTATTCATGCATAAAAAGGAATGAAGTACTGATACATGCTACAACATGGATGAACCTTGAAAACAAAGGCTAAATAAAAGAAGCCAAACATAAAAATGATTCATTTTTTAATAAAATGTCCAGAATAGGTAAACCCATACACACAGAAAACAGATTACTGGTTGCCAAGGCCTGGAGGGAAGGAGGAATGGGGAGTTATTGCTAATGGGAATAGAGTTTCTTTTTGGGGTAATGAAAGTGTTCTGGAATTAGATGGAATTGGTTGCATAGATCTATGTATATATTCAAAACTCCTGAATTTTACACTTTAAAATGGCAAATTTTATGGTATGAGAATTATACCTCAGGATTCAATCTCAGGTGTGCATACAAAGCACATGCTCCCTAACTTTAAAAGCTTTTGACTATTGTGGCAGTTTGATGTAACTATGAATTCCATAAATATAATTGGATCATGCTTGTAAACTGATCTGTTAATCTGGGCATGATTAGGTTAGGATTAGAGCGTTGAGCCCCACCCCTTGGTGGGTGGGGAATTGAATATAAAAGGCAAAGCAAAGGAAAGTTGAAGCAGTCTTTTGAGAAGTTTTGATGTTGGAAAGAAGGCCCCAGGAGAAGAGAAGCAAGCCGTTTGCCTGATCACCTACAGCTGACCTTGTGGAGGAAACAGGCGCTAAGCCCGGAGAGAAACGCAGCCCCGGGAAGAGAGGAACCCCAGAAGCCTGAACCTGGCAAACGCCGGCAGCTGTCTTGCTCTAACACGTGGCAATGGACTGTGGTGAGAGAAGAAACTTAATGCTTTATGGCCTGGTCTCTGTGGACTTCTACCCCAAATAAATACCCTTTATAAAGACCAACCCATTTTTGGTATTTCACATTAGCACCCCTTTGGCTGACTAATACAACTATGGAAAATTTTAAACCTACATAGGTAGAGGATAGCATAATGAACCCCCATAACACCATTATCTGGTTTCAATTATTTTCAACATTAAGTCATTCTTGTTTCATTTACCTTACCCCCCTCTCCCCCTTTTTTTCTGGCATATTTTAAAGCAAATCCCAGACATCAAATCACTTCACCCATAAATAGTTCATTATTTCTTAACGGATAAGGACACATACACAAAAACACAATACCATTTTTACACCCAACAAAATTAACAATAATTCCTTAATGCCATAATATCCACTCCCTATTCTATTTTCTACAATTGCCTCAAAATATCTTTTGATAGTTGGTTTGCTCAAATCAGGATCCAAATAAGGTTTGCATGCTGCATTTGGTTGATATGTCACCTATATCTCTTTTAATCTATAGCAGTTCCCCCTCCCTTTATTTAAATATCATTTATTTGCTGAAAAAAAAAAATCCAACCACCCCCCCCCTTTTTTTTGAGGTACCGGGACCGGGGACCCCAGACCTCATACGTGGGAATCCAGCATTCAACCACTGAGTCACATCAGCTCCCCTGAGTTGGTTTTTTCATTTGTTTGTTGTTTGTTTTTAGGAGGCACCAGGAACCGAACCCGGGACCTCCCATGTGGGAAGCAGGTACTCAAATGCTTGAGCCACATCGGCTTCCCCAAGTTGGTTTTTCATTTGTTTTGCTTGTGGTTTGTTTTTATTTTTCAGGGGGCACCAGGAACCAAACCCGGGACCTCCCGTGTGGGAGGTGGGAGCTCATCCACTTGAGCCACATCTGCTTCTGCCTCAGTTTTTAAGTTCAAAAGTAAGATGAATCATTCAACAAACAATGTTGGGATAACTACATAGTCATTTGAGAAAAAAAAATGCATCTATAACTCACACTTTAACCAGGATAACTATAAAAATAATATAAGAAAAAAATAATATAAGATACCTTGGGAGAAATATTTTTTAATCTCATGGTGGGACAAGCTTAAGTATAAGAGAAAACCTAGTAACACTAAAGAAAATTATCAATCCTCTTGATTGTGTAAAATGAAATATTTCTGCTTGGGAAAAGTGAATGTAAACAAATTTAAAAGACAAACGACAAACTAGAAAAAAATTGACAAATCATATCACAGAGGTCTAATTTCCCAAGCAGAGAGAAAAAAAAGCCTAACAACCTTGGTGAATATTTCACAAAATAAGGAAAGAAGTATATGAAAAGATGCTCAAACTTATTAATGATAAAAGTAGTACAAATTAACTTATTCAAACTTATTCATAGTAAGAGTAGTGCAAATTAAAACAATATTGAAACAGTATTTCACCTAAAGATTGGCAAATATTGTATTGGTTATGGAAACAGGCACTCTTAAATATTGCTAGTAGGGGTGTAAATGGTACGATATTTAGGGAGAGTAATTTGGTAAGATCTTTCAAAGTAACAAATGTACATACCCTTTGATCCAAAATGTCTACTTCTAAGAATTTATCTTTTAGATATGTAAAGCATTTGGAACAACAATGCAAGTGCTTAAGTGTAAGCAACTGCATTGTAATCATAGGAGGTAATTCACAGCAGCCTTATTTGTAATAGCTGATGACTGGAAACAAACTAATTGGCCATCAAAAAGGGACTAGCTAAATAAATTATAATGCACTCAGTGGAATATTATGAAACTTTAAAAAATTCTACTTACTCATACGGAAAAATTATCTATTAAATGATAAAACAAGGTACAGAACATTATGCATAGTATCTTACTATTTGTGTTTTCAAAAAGGTATATATTTTGTGTGTGTATTATATGTTTAGCTCTATGTATTTACATGTATAGCTACATGTATTTGCTTTCACATACATAGTATCACTAGAATAATATATAATAAACTGATAAAAATTGATTGCCTCTGGGAAGACCTAGTGGCTGGGGACAGAGGTGAAAGGGAGTTTTGTTTTACCACCTATGTTTTTGTATTTTTGTACCATGAGATGCAACTTTTTTTTTTTTTTGAGATGCAACTTTTGTCCAAAAAATATTATAACAAAGATACCACACTAATACGAAAATACAAAAATATTAGCAAGAGGGGAAAACTGGGTGTGTGCGTGGAGAGGGTATATGTGAACTCTGTACTTTCTGCATGATTTTTCAGGAAACCTACAACTGCTCTAATAAAAAATTGATAAAGTATGGCTGAATAAAAGCAGTACATACTCAATGTGAAGAAAAAAAAACCAAACCAATACAGGAGTGTATTCAATAAAAAGTAATAGTCGTTTTACTCCTATTCCCTGTAGGTAATTGATGTTTTACAAAATTTCTATGCAGGTGGAAGCACATATAAGTATCTTTTAACCCCTGAAGATTCTTCTCTTCTTAATTATAGTTGGAAATGAGACATTAAATTTGCCAGTGCCTCATTAGAAGAGTTACCCAAGATGCTCCTTAAACATCATATTTCTAAGCCCCTCCCCTGGAGAGTCTGATTCAGTAAGTCTAGGACACAGCTGGGAATCCATTTTTTTTTTTTTTTTTACTGGGAGGTCTCAGGGATCAAACCCAGGTCCCTCCATATGGGAGATGGACGCTCTTCCGTTTAAGCCACATCCGTCCCCCTGGGAATCCATTTTTAAAGAAGCCCTAGTGGAGGAAAAAAAAACAAAAAACAAAAAATAAAAATAAATAAAATTTAAAATTTTTAAAAATGGAAAACAAAAGCCCAAGGGGTTCTCATGTGGAGGCAGGCTTAAGTAACACTGGTCTCAAGGGATTGTGGGAACATGGCATTGGATTAGGCAGATAATGCTCAGATAACTCACAAAAACAATGGAGAAAGAGCCAAAAGCTGCCGAGGAACACGCTTTGGGGGTCAGCAGCCGAGGACAATGATTCACAACTCCCTGGCAAGTGAGGGACAGAGAGGAAGAAGCCCAAACAACAAACTGTGAGTTACTAAACCTCCCGGCTACAGGGAAGGGCTAACCTCCCAGACCCCGGAGATATTCAGCAGGGGTAAAACCAATGGCTCATTTCAACTGACTGAAGGGGAAGCAGAAGTCTTCCTCCCTGTCAGTTGTTACAAGGGAAAAGGGAAGGGGAGTCAGCAGGCTTTTATTCAGTGAATTCGGCCAGGGAAGCCAGATTTGAATCTCCCCTCTGGCCAGATGAAAAGAAAGGAACAAGGAGAGAGAGAGAAACAACTCCTTGGAAAGGTGTACCAATGAGCGCCATCTGCTGGCTGACCTGGCAATTACGTGGACAAAAGCTGCTTTTAGAGCTCCCTGGCACGATTTTGATAACTTAAGCTGTGCAATTTTAAAGACTTAGGATAAGTTGAACCAAATATCAAAGAAGAGCTGTGAAAAAATAATAACAATAGGCAAGAGAGAGAAGTTGGCCATCAGAGTAAATTCACCAACATATTCAGATGCCTAGACCCCAGCAAAAAATTACAAGCCATACTAGGAAACAGGAAGAGATGGCCTAGCCAAAGGAACAAACCAAATATCCTGAAGAGATTCAGGATTTAAGACAATTAATCAATGATAATCACACAACTCTCCTAAATCAATTTAAAGACTTAAAAGAAAGTATGACTAAAGACATAAAGGATATCAAGAAGACACTCCATAAAGAACAATTTGAAAGTCTGCAAAAGAAAAGTAACAGACCTTATGGGAATGAAAGACATGATGGATGAGATTAAAAATACATTAGAGACACCTAAGAGCAGATTTGAATTGCTTGAAGACAGAACTAGTGATTTCGAAGCCCAATCTGAACTTGAAAAGACAGGAGAACAGAAAGAGAAGAGAATGGGGAAAATGGTACAAGGTCTCAGGGAATTCAATGACAACACAAAACTCAAAAACATATACATTATTGGTGTACCAGAAGGAGAAGAAAATGGAAAAGGGGCAGAAAGAATATCTGAGGAAAAAACGACTGAAAACTTCCCTACATTTATGAAAGACGTAAATATCAATATCCAAGAAGGACAATGCACCTCAAACAAAATAAACGTGAATAGACCTACCCTGAGACACCTACTATTCAGAATGACAAATATCAGAGATAAAGAGAAGATTTTGGAAGCAGCAAAAGAAAAGCATCACATACAAGGAAAAACTCGATAAGATTAAGTGCCGACCTCTCATCAGAAAACATGGAGGAAAGAAGAAAGTGGTATACTGTATTTAAGGTATTGAAAGAGAAAAACTGCCAGCCAGGAATTCTGTATCTGGCAAAACTGTCTTTCAAAAATGAAGGGGACCACTGGATTCACTCAGGACAACTAACAAGGAGGTGATGATGGACAATCATCATACCAAGGAACTGAGAGAGCCTAAAACTGCAAGCAAGAGAGTTCCATCCATTGGCCACATGGGACTGAAGCCCCCTCTCAATTAGAGGTGGAGTGGGCATCACCATCCCAGAATCCTGAGGATTGGGGAAAGAACTATGGACTAGAGTAGACTTACTGGTATTCTACTATAGACTTATTGTGATTCTAGCAATGGAAGAACTTAAATAATTGATGTGGAAGCAGTGGCCACTGGAGGTTCTGAGGTCAGGGAGAGGGAAAACAGGTGCAATACAGGGGCATTTTCAGGATTTGAGAATTGTCCTGAATGACATTGCAATGACAGACACAGGCCATTATATATCTTGCTATAAACTACAGAATTGTGTGGGAGAGAGTGTTCCAAAATGTGTTCATAAATTGCAATGAATGTACCACACAAATGGATGTCATTAATGGGGGCAAATGTGGGCAGTGGGGGGAGCAGGACATATGGGAATACCCTATATTTTTTAGGTAAAATTTATGTAATCTAAATAACTTAAAAAAAAATTTTTTTTAACTGAAGGGGAGTTCAAAGTCTTCACAGACAAACAAAAATTGATAGAATATGTTACCAAAAGACCAGAATTACAGGAGATACTAAAGGGAGTGCTGAAGCCTGAAAGGAAAAAAAAAGGGCAAGTATCTTGGAAAAGAGTGTAGAAATGAAGATTATTAGAAAGGGTTAAAAAGAGACACTAGTACAATATGACAACAGAAAGCCAAAGGTCAAAATGGATGAAGTAAATATAAATGAGTTTATATGGCTAAGAGACTTCAAAATGAGTCGGGAGGTCATCCCAGAGGTAACGCTTACGCACATCTCAGTAGGATCTCATGGAATTCCAAAGTGGATATCACCCCAAATAGTGGGGCTCCAGAGGGCTTTGGAGACACCCAGGTCCTATGTCAGGATGGATAACTCTGGAGTTTGGTGCCTTGCCAGTGGGCCCTAATTTGGAGTTTGTGCTCCTAAGAGTGACAGAGTTGGATTCAACTATGTCTTCCCTGCACATGGTTCATCTGTCCCTTCTATTCAAACCTATACTTGGTGCTGGAGTTTGTAGGTGTACATCCAGAGACTTGAGTCTTTGGGCTGTCCATGTGCCAGCTGGGCCCGGAACCTCGGCGGAGCAGCAAATCCTACTCTATAGCTCACTGGTCTCACCCAGGACAACTGGCAGGGAGATGATGATGGACAACAGCCATCCCAAGGAATGGAGAGAGTCTGCAGCTGCAGGGAGGATAATCCCATCCATCTTCCCCACGGGATATAAACCCCCTCTCAATTGGAGGTGGAGTGGACATCACCATCCCAGACTCCTCAGGATGGGGGGAAAAGCTATGGACTAGAGTGGACTTACTGGTATTCTACTATAGACATATTGTGATTCAAGAAATTAAAACATTGAGGTGGACACTGGAGGCTCTGGGAGCAGGAAGAGGGAAAAGCAGTTGTAATACAGGGGCTTTTTTGGGACTTGGGAATTGTCCTGAGTGACATTGCAAGGGTAGATATAGGCCATTTTATACCATCATATAACATGCAGAACTGTGTGGGACAGAGTGTAGTCTACAGTGTGAACTATGGTCCATGCTTAATGGCAAAGTCCCAGAATGTGTTTATGAATTGCAATTAATGTGCCACACTAATGAAGGATGTTCATGTGGGAGGTTATAGGAGGTGTGGGAGGTGGGGCATATGGGAATCCCTATATTTTTTGTGTAACATTTATGTAATCTAGGTATCTTTTTAAAAAATTAAAAATTAAAAAAAAAAATGGGTGAAGTAAGTAATGCCTTTACAGTTATAACATTGAATGTTAATGGGTTGAACTCCCAAATCAAAGGACACAGACTGAGAAAATGGATTAAAAAATATGACCCAAAGATGGCGGATTAGTAAGACATGGGAATCTCTTCTCCAGAAAAATAGCTAGAGGACAGGCTGAAACAGCCCCGAAAAAGATCTTCTAGGGTTTAGGACAGTAGGTGAAGGCTGCACACCACCCAGAGGAGAGAGGGACAAAAAAGGGAAATCGCGACAACAGAACCGGGAGTTGGAACCAGCAGCACCTGCTGTTGCCGGCACCCTCCCCCACGCTAAAGACTCTTTAGAATTCTTGGACCTGTGACTACATACAAAGGGAGCTCCAGGGATCTACCACCCCAGGAAAGGGGAGAGAGAAGGACACAGCCTAAGGCTGACTCAGGTTCTGACCTGCACATTTGTGCTGCGGTGCCACACAGTGGTTTTCCCTGGGAGCCAGTGAAAGACTGGAGAAATCCAACCCTCCCAATCTCCCTCTCTTCTAGCCTGGACTAATTGTTAAGGACTCCACAGGAGAGGGGAGAGAAAGCCTGGGGCTGACTTGGGTTTTGACTGTCAGGTTCGGTCTGCTCTGTCCCAAGAACCCTCCCAGGCCTGGTGGGGCTGCACCATTGTTTGCCTTGGAGCCTGCAAGAGGCTAAAGATATACAACCCTCCCAATCTCCTCCTCTATTAACAGGGACTGATTGTTGAGGACTCAGAGGGGAGTGGAAATATTTCCTAGCTGGGAAAAGGGAGGGGGCTGCCAGAGAAGACTGGAGAACTGTCTCAGAAAGTTTGAATTACAAGGCTCTTATCCTCCAGACAGGAAGCTCTATCACATTGATCTGGTATGTGTCACAATAAAAAATATGATCCATCTATATGTTGTCTACAAGAGACTCACCTCAGACGTAAGGACACAACCAGGTTAAAAGTAAAAGGTTGGAAAAAGATATTCCATGCAAACAGTAACCAAAAAAGAGTTGGAATAGAGATACTAATTTCAGACAAAAGAGATTTTAAATGCAAAACTGTCACAAGGGATGAAGAAGGTCATTACATATTAATAAAAGAGGCAATTCAACAAGAAGAAACAACTATTCTAAATATTTATGCACCTAACCCTCAGTGTGCCAAGATACATGAGGCACACGCTGGAAAAGCTGAAGGTAGAAATAGATGTCTCTACAATAATAGTTGGAGACTTCAATACACCACTCTCAGTATTGGATAGAACATCTGGACAGAGGATGAATACAGAAACAGAGAGCTTGAACAATATGATAAATGAACTAGACCTAACAGGCATTTATAGAGCATTGCACCCCCAGGCAGTAGGATATACATTGTTTTCAAGTACTCATGGATCCTTCTCCAAGATAGACCATATGTTGGGTCACAAGACAAGTCTCAATAAATTTTAAAATATTGAAATTACACAAAACACTCTCTGATCATAATGGAATAAATCTGGAAAGGAATAATGGACAGAAAAAAGGAAAATTCATAAATATATGGAGATTAAATAACACACTCTTAAACAACCAGTGGCTCAAAGAGGAAATTACAAGAGAATTCAGCAAATATCTTGTAACTAATGAAAATGAGAACACAACATATCAAAACCTATGGGACACTGCAAAAGCAATGCTGAGAGGGAAATTTATAGCCCTCAGTGCTTCTATGAAAAAAGAAGAACTAAAATTGATGATCTAACTGCACACCTGGAAGAACTAGAAAAAGAACAGCAAACTAATCCCAAACCAAGCTGATAGAAAGAAATAGTAAAGATCGGAGCAGAAATAAATGAAATTGAGAACAAACAAACAAATGAACAAAAAAACACTAGAGAGAATCAACAAAACCAAAAGTTGGTTCTTTGAGAAGATCAACAAAATTGACAAACCCTTAGCTAGACTGACAAAGAATAAAAGAGAGAAGACACAAATAAAATCAGACATGGGGGGGGCATTGCCACTGACCCCACAGAAATAAGAGCGATCGTAAGAGGATACTATGAATAACTGTATGCCAAAAAGTAGAAAATGTAGAGAAGATGGACCAATTCCTAGAAACACATGAACCACCTACACTAACTGTATTAGTCAGGGTTCTCTCAGGAAACAGAATCAACAGGAGATATCTGTCAATAATATGAGATTTTATAAGAGTCTCTCACGCGACCGTGGGGATGCACAAGTCCAGGTTCCACAAGCAGGCTGCAAACCAGGGGATCCGATGAAAGGTCCTTGATGAGTTTCTGGGAGAAGTTGGCTGTCCAATGACGAGCTGGGAAATTCTCTCTGAATGTTAAAATCATTTCCCTTTTTAAGGCATTCTACTGATTGGATAAAAACATCACCCATTCCAGATGCAATCTCCCTGATTGATGCAGATGTAATCAGCCATCCATGCTGTAAACTCATTAGTGATCAAAGTCCATAAATGCTCTTGTATTACAATTAGCCCAGTGGTTGCTGGACCAAACACCTGGACACAATTGCCTGACTGAGTTGACACATTAGCCTAACCATCACAGTCCACCCCTTGTCAACTTGGTAACTATACACATTACCCTAAACCATATGTAGTCTCTAAGTAAAAACAATAACAGACAAGCATATATATATATTTCCACCTAACAATGTTCAACTCCCCTGCGTACAACCAGAAACGCATTAATACCCCACAGAATAAGGTGCAAGTCCTTGGGTAATATTCACTCTTAAACTTGACATCCTTAATTATTATGATGTGAAATTAATACAACTTTTCATATGATAGGGGAAAAGGTTGGGGATGAAAACAAAGAAATTCGTTTTGTGTACATATACAATCATACTCATAATGAAACAACGAAGAAGGGTTCATGACTATTACAGTCCTTGTTTCTGTAACTGGTCACATGGTCGAAATTCATATTTATCACTACCTTCTTCCACTACTCATTCCATGTTCCCATTACCTTCAGCAAACACTTCAGCTGGCCGTGGTTCTTTGCCTGTTGATTCACAGGTAAGAGGAGCCCAAAGTGGAAGGTGGCAGTCTTAACTTCCAGTTCAATAGAATCATTGTTGTGTTCCCTGGTGGCAGTACTCCTCCTTTTGGGACTAAAACCTGTAGAACAGCAGAGCTTAAGGCTGCAGGGACGGGAAGCAAAAATTTTCCTAGTGGGTCTCTAGGGATAATAGTGAGTGGTGGGGGCGGATGTGGCTCAAATGGTTGGGCATCCATCTGCCATATGGAGGGACCTGGGTTTGATCCCCAGGACCTCCCGGTAAAATAAAAAAATATATATATAGAAGGCACATGGGCTGCCAGGCTCTGTGTGCCGGTGAGCTGCTAGGCTCCCCAGGAGCCATGCAGCAAGATGATGACATAACAGGAGAGAGACGCAGGGGAGAGACAAGACGAGATGCTCCGAAAGCTCTGAAAACCTGGAACCGAGGTGGCGCAGGTGGCAGAACACCTCTCTCCTACATCGGAGGTCTCCAGGATCAAATCCTGGTGAAGACTGAAGGAGGAGGATAAGAAGAGATAGCAGGAAACAGACACAGAGAATTGCCCAGCGAATGGACACAAAACAGCAAATGGGGAAGGGGGGGGGTTTAAATTGGATAAAGTAAATAAATAAATCTTTAAAATAGTGAGTGGTGCCATTCCCATTTCCACCCCTTGATTCCTGGACCCATGAATCCTGGTTATGGGAGAAACAGCACCATAGAGAGGACACTGATTTAGAACATACACAACCTCCTGGAGAACAATGTCCCGGGCCTGCAAGGTATTGCCACCTAGTTGGCACCACAATTGAGTCTTCAAAAGGCCACTCCACCATTCTATTAATCCATCTGCTTCAGGGTGATGGGGAACATGGTAAGACCAGTGAATTCCATGGGCATGTGCCCATTCCTGCACATCATTTGCTGTGAAATAGGTTCCTTGATCAGAAGCAATGCTGTGTGGAATGCCATGGCGGTAGATAAGACATTCAGTAAGCTCACGATGGTAGTTTTGGAAGAAGCATTGCATGCTGGAAATGCAAACCTATAGCCAGAGTATGTATCTATTCCAGTTAAAACAAATCGCTATGCGAATATTCTTGCTGACCTGATTTTGTGATAATCAGGGTAGGCTAAACATTCGCTATATTAGAAACCATGTGTATCTCCCCAGGTCTAGTTTTTTTCCCTTAGGTCTGGTTTTTAGAATGCTGGTGATAAACTAAGCCTGATTTATTATATGACCATCCTGGATGGGAAAAGACTAACTTTGGGTATCTTTGGTCTACCTTAAGAGATATAGCAGGGGGACAGATGTGGCTTGGGTGGTTGGGCATCCATCTCCCATATGGAGAGACCTGTATTAGATCCCCGGGACCTCCCGGTAAAAATTAAAAAAATATATATATAGAAGGCGCGTGCACCGCCAGACCCTGCGAGTGGGTGAGCCACCAGGCCCCACGAGCCATGCATCAAGATGATGACATAACAGGAGACTGACACAAGGGAGAGCCAAGTTGAGACGTGCCAAAAAACCAGGAACTAAGGTGGGGCAGGTGGTAGGACACCTCTCTCCCACATCAGAGATTCCGAGGATCGAATCCCAGTGAAAACAGGAGAAGGATGAGAAGAAAGGGCAGGAAACTGACACAGAGAGTTGCCCAGTGAATGGACACAGAAACAGCAAAAATGGGGGGGTGGGTGTGTAAAAATGGATAAAAGTAAATAAATAAATAAATAAATAAATAAATAAATAAATAAATAAATCCTTTAAAAAAATGTATAGGGGAGGACGATACGGACTTTGGTTAGTAGTAATATTTTGACGATGCTCTTTCATGATTTGCTAACAAATGTTTCACAATAAGGCAGGGTGTTTGTGGGGGGGGTGTGTGTGTGTGATATGTGGGAGCCCTGTATGACATTATGCATGTTTGTTTTGTAAGTTCACAATGTTTACTGAACAGTTTAGTTTATGTATGTTTATGTATGAAAGATATACTTCAATAAATTGTTTAAAAAAAAAGAAATGCTCAACATCACATCACAGACATCTGCACACCGATGTTCATAGCCACATTATTCACCATTGCCAAAAGTTGGAAACAACCCAGGTGTCCATTAACAAATGAATGGATAAACAAACTGCAGTTTATTCACATGATGGAATATTATGCAGCTGTAAGAAGAAATGAAGTTGTAAAGCATATGACAACATAGATGAACCTGGAGGGCATTATGTTGAGCGAAGCAAGCCAGACAGAAAAGGACAAATACTGTATGATTGCGTTACTATGAACCAAATATACTGTGTAACATATTGTTTGATTAAAAAAAAAATTATATGTATCCAGTACATTTAATTGAGAAATGTATGTATTTATTCATCTGTGTATACTCTTTAGTTTCTAATTGTGCATATTTTCAATTATTAAATGTACAAAATAGAGTTAAAAAACAAACAAACAAACAAAAAAAAATCGCTGCCCCTTCCATGGTGGAAGTGGCCCAAGGTAGTCAACCTGCCACCAGGTAGCAGGCTGGTCACCTCGAGGAATGGTGCCATATCAGGAGCTGAGTGTGGGTCTCTGCTGCTGGCAGATTGGGTATTCAGCACTGGGTGTAGCCAAGTCAGCCTTGGTGAAGGGAAGTCCATGTTGCTGAGCCCATACATAACCTCCATCCCTACCTCCATGGCCACTTTGTTCATGAGCCCATTGGGCAATGACAGGAGTGGCTGGGGAAAGAGGCTGAGCATTAGCCACAGAGCGGGTCATCTTATCCACTTGATTATTAAACTCTTCCTCTGCTGGTGAGCATTCACATGGGAAACAAATATGTTCATGTTTTTTGCCCACTAAGAAAGGTCTATCTACATACCTCTTCCCCAGACCTCCTTGTCACCAATTTTCCAATCATGTTCCTTCCAAGTCCCTGACCATCCAGCCAAACCATTGGCAACAGCCCATGAATCAGTGTACAGACGCACCTCTGGCCATTTCTTCTTCCAAGCAAAATGAACAACTAGGTGCACTGCTCGAAGTTTTGCCCACTGGGAGAATTTGCCCTCACCACTATCCTTCAAGGATGTCCCAGAAAAGGGCTGCAGTGCTGCAGCTGTCCACTTTTGGGTGGTACCTGCATATTGTGCAGAATCATCTGTAAACCAGGCCCGAGTTTTCTCATCCTCAGTCAACTGATTGTAAGGGACTCCCCAAGAGGCCAAAGCTGTGGGCTGGGAAAGAGAAGGTAACAGGGCAGGCCTGGGTGGTGACCATGGGCATTTGGGCTACTTCCTCATGTAACTTACTTGTGCCTTCAGGACTTGCTTGAGCCCTATCTCGTATATACCACTTCCACTTTATTATGGAGTGCTGCTGTGCACACCCAACTTTATGGTTTGGTGGGTCAGACATTACCCAGCTCATGATAAGCAACTCAGGTCTCATGGTAACTTGATGGCCCATGGTTAAGTGTTCAGTCTCTACTAAGGCCCAGTAGCAAGCCAAAAGCTGCTTCTCAAAAGAGGAGTAGTTATCTGCAGAGGATGGCAAGGCTTTGCTCCAAAATCCTAAGGGTCTGCGTTGTGATTCCCCTATAGGGGCCTGCCAAAGGCTCCAGACAGCATCTCTATTTGCCACTGAAACTCCAACACCATTGGATCTGCTGGATCATATGGTCCAAGTGGTAGTGCAGCTTGCACAGCAGCCTGGACTTGTCGCAGGGCCTCCTCTTGTTCTGGTCCCCAATCAAAACTAGCAGCTTTTCTGGTCACTCGGTAAATGGGCCAGAGTAGCACACCCAAATGAGGAAGGTGCTATCTCCAAAATCTGAAGAGGCCAACTAAGCATTGTGCTTCTTTTTCAGTCGTAGGAAGGGCCAGGTGCAACAGCTTATCCTTTACTTTAGAAGGGATATCTTGACAGGTCCCACACCACTGGACACCTAGAAATTTCACTGAGGTGGAAGGACCCTGTATATTTGTTGGATTTACCGACCATCCTCTCATGCAAATGCCTTAGCAATAAATCTAGAGTCTTTGCTACTTCTTGCTCAGTAGGTCCTATCAGCATGATATCATCAATATAATGGACCAGTGTGATGGCTCGTGGGAGGGAGAGACGATCAAGGTCCCTGTGGACAATATTATGACAGGGCTGGAAAGCTGATATACCCCTGAGGCAGGACAGTGAAGGTATACTGCTGGCCTTGCCAGCTGAAAGCAAACTGTTTCTGGTGGTCCTTACTAATGGCAATTGAGAAAAAAGCATTTGCCAGATCAACAGCTGCATACCAGGTACCAGGGGAACTCTCACCCAGAACCTTGCTTCTTATAAGCATGTAGGGGAATCCAGTGATGCTATTTTGCGTATCTCTATTGCCAGCTCACAGCCATGGACTGTTAGCAACCTCTTCATTATTGGAAAGGGAGTCATTAGTACCCATGAGTCGAATTAGAGTAGAGAGCCAATTACAAAACTCCCAGAACCACCTCAGACATCCCATGTTTAAGACTGTTCCTCAAGAACCACTCCTGGTACCAAGTCACGGTTCTCTCGGGAAACAGAATCAACAGGAGATATCTGTCAATAATGTAAGATTTTATAAGAGTCTCTCACGTGACCGTGGGGATGCACAAGTCCAGGTTCCGCAGGCGGGCTGCAAGCCAGGGGCTCCGATGAAAGTCCGATGAAAGGTCCTTGATGAGTTTCTGGGAGAAGCTGGCTGTCCAAAGATGAGCTGGGAAATTCTCTCTGAATGTTGAAATCACTCCCCCTTTTAAGGCATTCAACTGATTGGATAAAAGCATCACCCATTGCTGATGCAATCTCCCTGATTGATGCAGATGTAATCAGCCATCCATACAGTAAACTCACTAGTGATCAAAGTCCATAAATGCTCTTGTATTACAATTAGCCCAGTGCTTGCTGGACCAAACACCTGGACACAATTAGTGAGTTGACACATTAGCCTAACCATCACACTGACTTTAGAAGAAATAGAAGACCTCAACAAACCAATCACAAGCAAAGAGATTGAAACAGTCATCAAAAACCTCCCCAAGATGAAAAGCCCAGGACCAGATGGCTTCACAGGTGAATTCTACCCGTCATTTGAAGATGAACTAATACCATTCTTGCTCAAGCTCTTCCAACAAATTGAACAGGAAATAATGCTGCCAAATTCATTCTATGAAGCCAAAATTACCCTAATACCAAAACCAGATAAAGATACTCCAAAAAAATAAATAAATAAATAAATAAAAAATTACAGACCAATATCTCTAATGAATATAGATGTAAAAATCCTCAACAAAATACTTGCAAACAGAATCCAAAAGCACATTAAAAAATTATACATCATGATAAAGTGAGTTTTATCCCAGGTATGAAAGGGTGGTACAACACAAGAAAATCAATTAGTGTAATAAACTACACTGATAAATTGAAGAAGAAAAATCAAATGATCCTCATGATTGATGTACAAAAAGCATTGGACAAAATGTAGCATCCTGTCTTAATAAAAACACTCCAAAAGATAGGAATAAAGGGAAACTTTCTCAATATGGTAAAGTGGATATATGAAAAATTTACAGGAAAGTGGACGTGGCTCCAGTGGTTGGGCTCCCATTTACCATATGAGAGGCGGCGGGTTTGATTTCCAGGGCCCGCGCAGCGCAGTGAGCCTACGGCCCGCGTGGCGCGGTGAGCTGGTGCAGCAAGATGACGCAACAAAGCAGACACAGAAAAACGCACAGCAAATGGACACAGCGAGCACAAGCAGCAGGGGGAGAAATAAATAAATTAAATAAATCTTAAAAAAAAAAAAAATCTACAGCTAGCATTGTACTCAATGTTGAAAGACTGAAAGCTTTCCCACTGAGATCAGGAACAAGACGTTCTAGCTAGAGCAACTAGGCTAGACAAAGAAATAAAATGCACTTAGGAAAGGAAGAAGTAAAACTTTCCCTATTTGCCGATGACATGATCCTGTACCTAGAAAATCCTGAAAGATCTACAAAAAGCTATTAGAATTAATAGATGAGTTCAGCAAAGTGGTGGGATACAAGGTTAATACGCAAAAATCAATAGCATTTCTATATTCTACTGATATGCAATCTGAGGAGGAAATCGGAAAAAAAATTCCATTTATAAAAGCAACCAAAACAATCAAATATTTAGGAATAAACTTAACCAAGGACATAAAGGACCTGTATTCAGAAAACTACAAAACATTGGTAAAAGAAACCGAAGAAGACTTAAATTAATGGAAGGACATTCCATGTTCATGGATTGGAAGACTAAATATTGTTAAGAGGTCAATTCTACCCAAACTGATTTACAGATTCAACGCAATCCCAACAAAAATCACAACAGCCTTTTTTGTAGAAATCGAAAAGCCAATAATCAAATTTATTTAGAAGGGTAAGGAGACATGAATAGCAAAAAATCTTAAAAAAATAAGAATGAAGTTGGAAGACTCTCACTTCCTGACTTTAAAGCATATTACTTAGCTACAGTAGTAAAAAAAAAAAACACAACAGCATGCTACTGGCATAAGGACAGACACATTGACCAATGGAACCAAATTGTGAACTCACAAATTGACCCTACATCTACAGTCAAATGATTTTTGACAAGGCTGTTAAGCCCACCCAGCTGGGCCAGAACAGTCTATTCAACAAATGGTGTTAGGAGAACTGGATAGCCATATCCAAAAGAAAGAAACAAGACTCCTATCTCACACCTTATACAAAAATTAACTTATAATGTATCAAGGACTTAAATATAAAAACAACCATAAAACTAGAAGAAAATGTAGGAAAACATCTTCAAGATATTGTAGTAGGCAGTAGTTTCTGAAACCTTACACCCAAAGCAGGAGCAACAAAAGAAAAAATAGATAAATGGAACTTCCTCAAAATGAAACACTTTTGAAACTCAAAGGACTTTGTCAAAAAGGTGAAAAGGCAGCCGACTCAATGGGAGAAAATATTTGGCAATCACATATCTGATAAAAGTTTAATATCCATGATATATTAGGAGAACAAACAACTCAACAATAAAAAGATAAACTATCTGACTAAAAAATGGGTAAAAGAATTGAAAAGACAACTGTCCAAAGGAAAAAAAAAAAGAGAAACACATGAAAAAATGTTCAACATCACTAGCGATTAGGGAAATGCAAATCAAAACTCCAATGAGATATCATTTAATACTTATTAGACTGGCCACTATTAAAGTCAGAAAACTGTAAATGTTGGAAAGGATGTGGAGAAATAGGAATGCTTATTCACTGTTGGTAGGAATGTAAAATGGTACAGCCACTGTGGAGTACTGTTTGGCAGTTCCTAAGGAAGTTGAATACAACTTGCCATGGGACCCAGCAATGCCATTGCTAGGTATATACACAGACGAACTGAGAGTGGTAGCATGAATAGATATCTGCACACTGATGTTCAAGGCAGCGTTATTCACGATAGCCAAAAGTTGGAAAAAACCCACATGTCCATCAACTAATGAATGGATAAACAAATTTTGGAGTATATACATGATAGAATATTATGCAGCTATAAGAAGAAATGAAGTCGTGAAACATATGACAAAATGGATGAAACTGGAGGACCTATGTTGAGTGAAGCAAGCAGACACAAAAGGACAAATACTGTATGATTGCACTATTATGAACAAAATATATTATGTGAAATATGAATATGGGTAGAAATGCATATATAAAACCATTTTTCTTTGAAGCTGAACAAATTTAATACTACAAAATACTAATATTAGACAAAAAAACACATATTACAGTAAGTGAAGGAGATGAGACACAGAGTACTACATATTGTATGATTCCATTTATACGAAATGCAAATATAAATCACTTTATAAAGATGAAATGAGATTAATAATTATGTAGATCTAAGGAAGGAACGCTAAGGGGTGTGGAGTCTTTCTTTTTGGAGCAATGAAATTATTCAAAAATTTTTGAGATGATCAATGTACAACAATATGATTATACTAAAAGCCCCTGATTATACACTTTGGATCGAATAGCCAGAAACACCAGCTATGGACAGTGGAGGAAGCATACAGAGAATGAGAGGGAAGGAATTTCCTTGTTTACCTTTTATTATTATTATTGAAATAATGAAAATGCTATAATAATGATTGATGTCATGAATGCACAACTATGTGATTATACCAAATACCACTGATTGGACACTCTGGGTGAACTATATGCTTTATTAATATGTATAAATAAAATAGATTTGTTTTAAAAAATAATAAATAAATAAAAGAAATACTGGTCTCTAGTCAGATCATAGAGCATGGCAAATTTTTCCTAGCAAAATACAATCAGGTGTGACTAATGGCAATTAAATCCTGACCAGGGCCAAGAGAAATTAGCCTTCCAGTCCTCAGAATAGCTAAGCACTCTGGCTCCATTTACACATTTATGATGACTGCTAACATCTGTAAGCAGAATGACTTCCAGTTCTTGGCCCAAACTAGTCCAGTTTAGTTATTTTATTAATTTTGCAGTTTTCCAGGTGGGTAACATGATCTAGGGAAGACTAAATAATAACATACCCAAACAGCTACTCAAAACGAAGCACATTTGAGCTTTCAAGAAATTATGAGTTGGAATTTTGAGCAGCTATCTATAGATTTTATTTTATTTTTTTTTTATTTTTTATTTTTTTTATGTACTCAGATTTATTTATTATTTTTTTTTCTTTTTCTTTTTTTTTTTTTTATTATGGGGAAAAATCAAAATTCTCACACATCATGGTCAAACTTTTGAAAAGTAAAGATGAAGAAAAAATAT
>JAKSZT010054170.1:4389613-4536962 GCA_026826555.1 Tolypeutes matacus | reverse complement strand
ATGCAGGAAGGATAAGCGATAGTTTGTAATACAGAATCAATATATACAGCGAGTGGGAAATTACTGAATAAGAAGCCCAGCAAATAAGCGACCAGCTGGCAGCACCTATTTAAAAAAAAAAATAGAAGGAAAAAGGAAGGGGGGAGGAAAATGGGAATAATAGCAATAGACCAGAAAGTAACAGAGAGAAACCAAAGATCCACACAGGCAAGCAGTCAAACAGAGCTAAGGGGGGTCAATGATTCCCCTAGGGTCCACGTGGATCTTTCCTGCCTACTTGTGTTTATCAATGAATTTCCCCACAGGGTTCTATATGCAGGTCCTGAAGCAGCTTTTAGCTATTAAACTAAATTAAAAAGAATTTATTTTTCAATTGTTGAGGTGACCTCACTTTTTTTTTTTTTTTTTTAGCCAAATGCAGGACACAAAATAATTCCTCTTCTAGACCAACCCCCTTACGGAAGGGACCCTAGCTGGGCCCGTGGAAATTAATCAAGCACGTCCCACTTTCCAGACTCCCCAGGTTAGCTGAAACTCTGATGTTAGTCAGTGAGGAGTGCTAAAGATGGCGGATTCCGCCCCTTCTGGCGCCGAGCTCCAGCGTCACCGGGCTGCTCAGTAAATCAGTTTGAGTGCAGATTCGCGTCTGCTCTCAGCCTAATGCTGCTTCAGGTCGGCTTATCTGCTCCCCAAAGCTATGGGGCGGTGCAGGCAGCCAGATCAATGTCTAAAAATATAAAATATCCTTCCCTGTCTTCTAACCGAACCCTCCCTTCTTTGGGAAGTGTCCCTTCCTCCTGGCTCCGCAGCGGCCCGGGTCTTATCCCTGGGTGGCTAGGGAAATCAGCTGCGTTCCCCGACCAAAATCCCCCCTCCGGTTCACCGGGTGCTGACTAGCTTGTTTGCTCTGTTCACACAAGGTCCAAGGGGCGCCAGGCAGCCAGCTCCCCAGAAAATAAAACTTTTCCGCCCCGCCCGCGGCTCCAAATGGCTGTTTTATTTTTTTTTTCCGTAACCGCGGGGCTCAGCCGCCTGTGCCAACCTCCACCGGCAGCCTCAAAACTCACGAATCTCCACCGTTCGGTCCACGCCGCCGATCCATGCAGATAGATGTCCCAAGCTTCTCACTTCACGCGTGCACAGCACAGACCCCCGGGCAGGACCCCGTCCCCAATCCGCCTTGCTCTGGGAGCTTGCAGTGTGCGCCCTCCTACACCAACGCCATCTTGCCCTGTACTCAGATTTAAAGTAGCCTCTATAGATTTTAATTGATGGTTCACTCCAGTTAAACAAATATGAATTGAAGGCCTACCATGGGTCAGGATGCACACCGAACAGAATAAAAAAGTCATAATATGTGTGATAAGTTCTTAACAGAGATAATCACAGGGGGCTATGGGAGCAAAGGGAAGGCAACTAACTGGTCAGTATGATAATGCTTTCTAGAGGATGTGACACCTATTTATAAAATTCAGGGAAGAGGACAACCAGCAAGATGGTGGCAGAGTAAGGTGCTCCTAGAATCAGCTCCTGCTAGTGGGCAGTTAGTAATCACCCAGAGAAGTGCCTCCTGCAGCACCCTTGAAAGAGTGAAAGGAGGAAACTGCCCATCTGCAGAGAAAATTTTTAAGTAGAGCACTCCACCCCATGGAGGCCGGTGCCCATCCTCCACTGGAGGCACAAGCCGCCTTGGGAGCTGTTCCCGTGGCTAGAATTTGAAACTCCACTTCCCAAAAACGGGGGAGGAAGAGACAGTTGGGCACCAACTTCAGCTACTAATTAGAAAATTTGGCAGGCTAAAGTATAATCTTAAGAACAGCTAAAGTTTGAACCTGTCCAAGTCAGAAAGAGGCCAGTAGCCGCCATCTTAACTCCGCACCTGACACGAGGGGAAGCAGGGCTGACTGAAAATCACAGTGCTGGTAGGGACCGGCTTCTTTACATCTATATCAGATTGCCACTCTAGCCTAAGCCCCAGGCCCACCTTGGACAGGGAGGAAGCTGGGGGGAGCAGCACCAGCCTCTCCAGGAAATAACAGGCCATGCCGCGGAGGCTGGTGATGATCCTACTTTGGCAGCGCAAGCCACGCCAGGAGCTATTCTGTGGTAGAAATTGGAAGCTTCATTTCCCAAAAATGGGGGAGAAAGAGACGGTTGGCCAACAATATCAGCTACTGATTAGTCAGTTCGGCTGACTAAAATACTACCCCAAGAACAGCTGAAATTTGAACCTGTCCAAGTGGGAAGGAGGCTGGTAGCCGCCATTTTGACTCCAGCCCCAGTATAAGGGGAAGCCGGACTGACTGAAAAATCATGGTGATGGTAGAGACCGATTTCTTTCACCCAGATTGGCCTGCAGCCTTAGCCTAGGCTTCAGCCCCACCTCAAGCAGGGAGGAAGCTGGTGGGTCCTGCAACAGCCTATCCAGGTAACTACAGGTACATTTGGCTGGCACAGACTGAATAATCAGAAGTCCACTGGGGCAACTGTGGTCATCTTGGACCTGTACTGCATAGACTGCTGCCCACATCTACAGCTCTATCCCTGCCCCAGGCAGGGGAGAAAGGGGCGTGAAGCTTCAACAGTCTCTCTGGGCAACTACAGTCTAAGGCTGCACGACTTGGATTATTCCACACAGCTATGGCTCTGTCCCTACCCCTGGCAAAGGAGAAAGTTGGGAGAAGCTTCATCAGTCTTTAGGGCAATGAGGGCAGCTTGAGCCTCCACAGCTTATAGCACCAACTACATCCTTGGCTCCTACTATACACGCAGCAAGAGAGAAAGGGCAGGAAGCCCTAAACTAAAGAGAAAAACTACACACAGAATAAATACTGTAGTAAGCCAGATGCCAAGACACCAACAAAAACTTACAATCCACACCAAGAAACAGGAAGATATGGCCCAGTTAATGGAACAAGATAAGCCTCCAGATGACATACAGGAGTTGAGACAACTAATCATAGATGTTCAAACAAATCTCCTTAATAAATTCAATGAGATGGCTAAAGAAATTAGGGATATTAAGAAGACATTGGGGAAGCGGCTGTGGCTCAATCAGTGGGGCTCCTGTTTACCATATGGGAGGCCTCGGGTTCGGTTCCCGGGGCCTCCTGGTGAGGGCAGGCCCGCCTGCGCGGCGTGGTTGGCTGACCCAGCGAGCACGGGCAGCAAGGGGTGGATAAATGAATAAATAAATAAAATCTTAAAAAAAAAAAAAAAAAGAAGAAATTGGGCGGGAAGCGGCTGTGGCTCAATCAGTGGGGCTCCCGTTTACCATATGGGGGGCCCCGGGTTCGGTTCCCGGGGCCTCCTGGTGAGGGCAGGCCCGCCCGCACGGCGTGGTTGGATGACCCAGCGAGCACAAGCAGCAGGGGGGGGAATAAATGAATAAATAAATAATAATAAAATCTTAAAAAAAAAAAAAAAAAAAAAAAAGACATTGGGGGACTTCCGGGAAGATGGTGGACTAGTAAGACACGGGAATCTCTTCTCCAGAAAAATAGAGGACAGGCTGAAACAGCCCCGAAAAAGATCTTCAAGGGTTTAGGATAGCAGGTGAAGGCTGCGCACCACCCAGAGGAGAGAGGGACAAAAGAGGGAAATCGAGATGACAGAAACGTGAGCAGCGGCTGCTGCTGCTGGCACCCTCCCCCACACTAAAGACTCGATAATTCTCAGGCCTCTGGGCCTGCTACTACAGAGAGAGGGCTCCAGGGATCTATGACCCCAGGAAAGGGGAGAGAGAGGGACACAGCCTAAGGCTGACTCAGCTTCTGATGCACAAATTTGGTTTTCTGTGCCCCATGAGCCCTTCCAGGCCAGGTGAGACCACACAGTAGTTTGCCCTGGGAGCCCTGGAAGGACTGGAGAAATCCGACACTCCCAATGTCCCTCTCTTCTAGCTTGGACTAATTGTTGAGGAATCCACAGGAAAGGGGAGAGAGAGGGGCACAGCCTAAGGCTAACTCAGCTTTTGAATAACAAATTTGGTGTGCTGTGTCCCAAGATCCTTTCCAGGCCGGGTGGGGCTGCACTATTGTTTGCCTTGGAGCCTGCAAGGGGCTAAACATATACAACCCTCCCAATCTTCTTCTCTACTAACAGGGACTGATTGTTGAGGACTCACAGGGGAGTGCAAATCTTTCCTGGCTGGGAAAAGGGAGGGGGCTGTCAGAGAAGGCTGGGGAGCTGTCTCAGAGAAAGTTTGGATTGCAGGGTCCTAGCCTCCAGACAGGAAGCTCTATCACATTGATCTGGTAAGTGTTGCAAAAAATACACTCCGACCAGGCACTGAATTGAGAGCTGGCAAAGAGCGCTATCTCCTGGAAGACCAAGGAAGCGCACACAAGAAAATTAAAAAGCAGGAGAGGCTTTTTCTGGCCTCTATAGCTTCCCTGCCCAAGGTCCTAAGAAGCAACTCTACAACCAATTACTGGGTCTAGTGCCCAGTTTTGAGCAACCAGCAGGACAATACTAACAATCCGGGTCAAGCCAAAAATCAAAGAGCTGTGGTAACTCACAGCCTCCTGCCACTAAATCCCTATAAAAGAGAAAGAGATTGAGCATCTGAGTAAACTACATTCTAACCAGATACCTAAACAGCAGCAAAAAATTACGAGCCATACTAAGAAAACAGAACACATGGCCCAAGAAAAGGAATACATCAAAGTCCCTGAAGAGATGCAGAATTTGAGAGAACTAATCACTGAGATGAGCACAAATTTCAAAAATCAAATTAATGAGTTGAAAGACAATATAGTTAAAGATATAAATGACATCAAGATGACACTGAATGAACGCAAAGAAGAATTTGAAATCCTGAACAGAAAAGTAACAGAGCTCATGGGAATGAAAGACACAACAGGTGAGATCAAAAACACATTTGAGGCATACAACAGCAGACTCAAAATGATAGAAGAAAGAATAAGTGATTTTGAAGACAGAGCAGCTAAAATTGAAGAGAGAAAAGAACAGAAAGAAAAGAATGGAAAATATTGAGCAGGGGTTGAGAGAGTTGAATGACAACACAAAACGCAAGAACATACGTGTCATGGGAGTTCCAGAAGAAGAAGAGAAGAGAAAAGGGGCAGAAAGAGTATTTGAGGTAATATTGGCTGAAAGTTTCCAAACTCTCACGAAAGAAATGAACTTACATGTCCAAGAAGCATACTGTACCCCAATCAGAATAAATCCAAATAGACCTACGCCAAGACACATACTGCTCAGAATGTCAAATGTCAAAGATAAAGAGAATATTCTCAGAGTAGCAAGAGAGAAGTGAATGATCATGTAAAAAGGTTGTCCAGCAACATTTAGTGCAGATTTCTCTTCAAGAACCATGGAGGCGAGAAGACAGTGGTATGATACAATTAGGAAACTGAAAGAGAAAAACTGCCAGCGAGAATTCTTTAACCAGCAAAACTGTCCTTCAAATATGAAGGTGAGTATAAAATATTCACAAAAAAAGAGAAACTAAGAGTTTACAAAAAAGTATCCACCTTTGGAGGAAATATTGAAGGAAGCCTTAGAACCTGAAAGAAAAAGACAGGAAAGAGAGGCTTGGAGGAGAATATAGAAGAAAGAATAGCAGAAAGGATAACCAAAAGAGTAAAAAGACAGACAAGAACAAGATGACATATGAAAGCCAAAGAATAAAATGGAGGAATTAAATAGTGCATTTACAGTAATATCATTGAATGTGAATGGATTAAATTCCCCAATCAAAAGATACAGGCTGATAGAATGAATGAAAAAACATGAGCCATCAATATGCTACTTACAAGAAACTAACCTTAGACCCAGGGATACAAACTGGCTGAAAGTAAAAGTTTGGAAAAAGATACTCCATGTGAATAGTAACCAGAAAAGAGCAGGGGTAGCTATACTAATATCAGACAAAACAGACTTTAAGTGCAAAAAAGTTATGAGAGATATAGAAGGCCATTATATATTAATAAAAGGGACGATCCACCAGGAAGATGTAACAGTCATAAATATCTATGCACCTAGCCAGGGTGCCCCAAGATACATGAGACAAACACTGGCAAAACTGAAGGGAGGAATAGACATTTCTACAATAATTGTTGGAGACTTCAACACCCCTCTTACATCATTACATAGAACTAGACAAAAGATCAACAAGGAAACAGAGAACTTGAACAATGATAAACAAATTAGACCTAACAGATATATACAGAACACTGCATCCAAACTCAGCAGGTTATACATTTTTTTTTTTTAAGATTTTATTTATTTATTCATTTATCCCCCCCTTGCTGCTTGTGCTCACTGGGTCAGCTAACCACGCCACGCGGGCGGGCCTACCCTCACCAGGAGGCCCCGGGAACCGAACCCGGGGCCTCCCATATGGTAAACGGGAGCCCTACTGATTGAGCCACAGCCGCTTCCCAGCAGATTATACATTCTTAAGTGCCCATGGATCTTTCTCCAGGATAGACCACATGTTAGGCCACAATGCAGCTATCAATAAATATAAAAAAATGAAATTATACAAAGCACCTTCTCAGATCATAATGGAATGAAACTAGAAATCAATAATGGACAGGAAAAAAGTAAATTTGCAAATGTGTGGAGACTGAACAACACAATCCTAAATAATCGGTGGGTCAAAGAAGAAATTGCAAGTGAAATCCGTAAATATATCGAGACAAATGAAAACAAGAACACAATGTATCAAAACTTATGGGATACAGCAAAGGCAGTTTTGAGAGGGAAATTAATATCCCTAAATGCCCATATTAAAAAAACAAGAAAGGGCTAAACTCAAAGATTTAACTGAACAACGAGAGAAACTAGAAAAAGAATAGAAAACCAATCCCAGAAAAGCAGAAGGAAAGAAATAATAAAGATTAGAGCAGAAATAAATGAAAATGAGAACAGAAAAACAATAGAGAAAATAAACAAAACCAAAAGATGATTCTTTGAGATCAATAAAATTGACAACCCCCTAGCTAGACTAACAAAGAAAAAGAGAGAAGATGCAAATAAATACAATCAGAAATGAAAGGGGGGAAGTTACAAATGACCTCACAGAAATAAAAAGAATCATAAGAGGGTATTAGGAGAAACTATATGCCAACAAACTAGACAATCTAGATGAAATGGACAAATTTCTAGAAATGCACAACCAACCTACACTGACGCTACAAGAAATTCAAGAACTTAACAAACCAATCACATTTAAGGAGATTGAATCCATCATCAAAGATCTCCCAGCAAAGAAAAGTCTAGGACCAGATGGCTTCACAGGTGAATTCTACCAAGCATATCGAAAAGAATTAATACCAATCCTGTTTAAACTCTTCCAAAAAATTGAAGAGGAGAGAAAATTACCCAACACATTTTATGAAGCCAACATCACCCTAATACCAAAGCCAGATAAAGATTCCACAAGAAAAGAAAATTACAGGCCAATCTCTCTAATGAACATAGATGCAAAAATTCTCAACAAAATACTTGCAAATCGAATCCAACAGCATATCAAAAGACATACATCACAACCAAGCGGGATTTATTCCTTGTATGCAAGGCTGGTTTAAAATAAGAAAATCAATCAATGTAATACACCACATGTATTAGTCAGCCAAAGGGGTGCTAATGTGAAATACCAAAATTGGGTTGGTCTTTATAAACGGTATTTATTTGGGGGAGAAGTCCACAGATACCAGGCCATAAAGCGTTAATTTTCTTCCCTCACCAAAGTCCATTGCCTCGTGTTGGAGCAAGACAGCTGCCGACGTTTGCCAGGGTTCAGGCTTCTTGGGTTCTTCTCTTCCTGGGGCTGTGTTTCTCTCCAGGCTTAGCGCCTCTGGTTCCTCCACAAGGTCAGCTGTAGATGATCAGGTGAACAGCTCACTTCTCTTCTCCTGGGGCCTTCTCTCCAACATCAAAACTGCTTCTCAAAAACCGCCTCCTCTGTCCTTTGCCTTGCCTTTTATAGTCGATTCCCCACCCACCAAGGGGTGGGGCTCAACACCCTAATCATAACTTAATCATTCCCAGATTAACAGATCAGTTTACAAGCATGATCCAATTATATTTTTGGAATTCATAATTAAATCAAATTGCCAGACAGCTATACCACATTAACAAATTGAAGGGGAAAAAACACATGATCATCTCAATTGATGCAATAAAGGCATTCGACAAAATCCAGCATCCTGTTTTGATAAAAACACTTCAAAAGATAGGAATAAAAGGAAAATTCCTCAATATGATAAAAGGCATATATGAAAAACCCACAGCCAACATCATACTCAATGGGGAAAGGTTGAAAGCTTTCCGTCTAAAATCGGGAACAAGACAAGCATGCTCATTGTCAACATTTTATTCAACATTGTACTAGAAGTTCTAGCTATGGCAATTAGACAAGAAAAAAAAATTAAAGGCGTCCAAATAGGAAAAGAGGAAGTAAAACTCTCACTGTTTGCGGATGACATGATCTTGTACTTAGAAAACCCTGAAGTATCCACAACGAAGCTACTTGAACTAATAAATGAGTTCAGCAAAGTGGAGGATACAAGATCAATAGGCAAAAATCAGTAATGTTTTTGTACACTAGTACTGAACAATCTGAAGAGGAAATCAAGAGGAAAGTTCCATTTTCAATAGCAACAAAAAGACTCAAATACCTAGGAGTTAATTTAACCAAAGAAGTACAGGACCTATATGCAGAAAACTACAAAACAATGCTAAAAGAAATTTTAAAAGACCTAAACAAATGGAAAGACATTCCGTGTTCATGGATTGGAAGAACAAATATCGTGAAGATGTCAATCTTGCCCAAACTGATTTATAGATTCAATGCAATACCAATCAAAATCCCAACAGCTTACTTTACAGAATTAGAGAAGGAAATTACCAAATTCATCTGGAATGGTAAGTGTGCCCGAATAGCCAAAAGTATTCTAAAAAAGAAGAGCAATGTGGGAGGAATTTCACTGCCTGACCTTGAAACATATTACAAAGCTACAGTGGTCAAAACAGCATGGTACTGGCATAAAGATAGACATATCGATCAGTGGAATAGAATTGAGAATCCAGAAATATACCCTCATCTATACAGTCAACTGGTTTTTGACAAACCTACCAAGCCCACGCTGATGGGAAAAAAACAGTCTCTTCAACAAATGGTGTTGGGAGAACGGGATATCTGTAACCAAAATAATGAAAGAGGACCCCTATCTCACCCCCTATACAAGAATCAACTCAAAATGGATCAAAGATCTAAATATAAAAGCCAGGACCATAAAACTACTAGAAGAAAATGTAGGGAAACATCTTCAAGACCTTGTAGTAGGTGGTGGTTTCTTGGACCTTATACCCAAAGCACGTGCAACAAAAGAAAAAATTGATAAATGGGACCTCCTCAAAATTAAACACTTTTGTACCTCACAGGACTTTGTCAGTAGGGTGAAAAGACAGCCAACTCAATGGGAAAAAATATTTGAAAATCACACATCTGATAAGGGTTTAATATCCAGGATATATAAAGAGATTTTACAATTCAACAATAAAAACACAACCCAATTAAAAAATGGGCCAAAGACTTGAATAGACATTTCTCCAAATAAGAAATACAAATGGCAAAAAAAACACATGAAGAAATGCTCAACATCACTCATGATTAGGGAAATGCAAATCAAAACTAAAATGAGTTATCATTTCAAACCTATCAGAATGGCCACTATTAAAAATACTGAGAGGGAAGCGGCTGTGGCTCAATCAGTAGGGCTCTCGTTTACCATATGGGAGGCCCTGGGTTCGGTTCCTGGGGCCTCCTGGTGAAGGCAAGCCCACCCACACGGCATGGTTAGCTGACCCAGCGAGCACAAGCAGCAAGGGGGGATAAATGAATAAATAAATAAAATCTTAAAAAAAAAAAAAAAAAAAACAGAGAACTACAAGTGTTGGAGAGGATGTGGAGAGATAGGAACACTTATTCACTGTTGGTGGGAATGCAAAATGGTACAGCCACTGTGGAGGACTGTTTGGCAGTTCCTAAAGAAGTTGAATATAGACTTGCCATGTGACCCTGCAATACCACTACTGGGTATATACCCAGAAGAACTGAGAGCAATGACACGAACAGACATCTGCACGCCAATGTTCATAGCCACATTATTCACCATTGCCAAAAGTTGGAAACAACCCAGGTGTCCATCAACAGACGAATGGATAAACAAACTGTGGTCTATTCACAAGATGGAATATTATGCAGCTGTAAGAAGAAATGAAGTCATAAAGCATATGACAATATGGATGAAACTGGAGGACATTATGTTGAGCGAAGCAAGCCAGACACAAAAGGACAAATACTGTATGAATGCGTTACTGTGAACCAAATATATTGTGTAACGTATTGTTTGATTAAAAAAAAAAATTATAGGTATCCATTACATTTAATTGAGAAATGTATATATTTATTCTTCTGTGTTTACTTTTTAGGTTTTGTTTATATTTTCAATTATTAAGTGTACAAAATAAAATAAATTAAAAAAAGAGTTATAAAATGATATTAAAATATTATGAGAGAGGTAAGAACAGAGTTCATAGCGTTAACTTTTGAGCAGGTCTAAGTAGGAATTTGCTAAGCAACAGTGAGGGTAACCTAAGAAAAACACTATGTGAAAGGACATAGTATGTTTAGGAAACTAAAAAAATGTTCAGAATATTTGGAATAGGTGTGGGCAGAGGTTAGCACCAGGCAAGGCTGGACAGAGTTTGGAATCAGACTGTGAAAGGTATTTGCCTGCCATGCTGATAAGTTTGGACTTGGTCTAATAGGTAAAAAATAGCCAGTGAGTATCTCTGGGCACACAACAGAGTCAGTTTTGGTTTTCAGGATGGTATTTCTGTTAGCAATGTGGCATATGGACTATAATCCAGAGAATGTTATGATAAAGGAACAAATTGAGGTTGTTTTCATGGTTCAGATAAAAAATGATGAAGGCCTGAATTAAGACAGTGGCGGAACAGACAGAAGTGACTGGACTCAGGAGACATTTCCGAGACCTAATTGACAGGATTTGGTGACCAGCTGGATATGGGAAGTGACAGGGAATTAAAGAAATGAAGATTCCACTTTCTGGTTTGAAATGAATAAAAGACACCATTCATAGAAAAAGAGAATACCAGAAGTACAACAAGCTTTAGGTAAAAATAATGAGTCCATCTTGGATATTTTCTAGTTTAAGTGATCTATAAGATATCGAGGAACAGAGAGCTGAAAAGATCTGTCTAAAAGCACATGAGAGGTTGAGTGGTAGAGATAGAGCTATAGGAATCATTAGACTAGAGTTAATACTTAAAGTCATAATAAGGTATGAGATTGCTCAGGAATGTAGAAGATGAATATGACTAGGACACATTTAAAGGAGTTGGTAGAGAAGGAAGAGAAATAGCCAGATATTTATAAGAAGAATCAGAAGCAAATAGGATCATGGAATCCAAGGAAGGAAATTCAAGGAAAGAATGGTTCCAGGATGTCCTCAAAGAGGACTAAAACAGGTTAAGAATGGAAATGGTCTACAGTGTGAACTGTGGTCTATGGTTGGTGGCAAGGCTTCAGGATGTGTAAGTTCATTGAGGTTGGTGGGCCACACTGTGGGAGATGTTTGTGTGGGATGTGGTGGGAGGTGTGGGAGGTGGGCAACATGGGAATCCCAGTGGGTTCCGTGTAATATTTTAGGTAATCTATATATATATATATATATGTGTATATATATATATATATATAAATAAAAAAAAAAAAAAAGAAGAATGGAAATGGATGTGGCACCTACAGAGTGGTGATAACAAATGCAAATTGGCAATGGGAATGGGAATTAATACAATTTTTTTCAAGAATAATGGTGGAAAGGAAAGAAAAGGGATAAGGGTAATGGCTTAAAGGGATTACAAAGGAAAGGAGAAGTTTTTTTTTTTTTAAGTATTTGTGTATTCTGCAAGTGAAAGAAACTAGAGAGGAAGAGAAAAAAATGCAGAAAAGAAAGGGCTTGCTTCTTTTGAATTCCTGTAACATCACTGTATGACTCTCTCAATTGGCACTTAGCTTACACATTTCCCTTGTTCTGGCAGTATTATATATTTAGCAATGTTGGCACAAACTAAGCACTCAATAAATCTATTTTTTATTGTTTTTCTTCATTTATCTATGCGTATTATCTAGCAATAAGTGTGCAGACTCTTACACAAGAATGTACCAAAAAAAACAAAACCAGTGAAGTAGAATTATGGAGACTTTAAACAATATAGACCTAGAACAAGGACTTTCATCTACCACTTTTTTAGTTCCCAGACCAAAGAAAAATCATTTCACCTCTTTGTGCCTCAGTCACTCCAACTGTTAAATGGGGACAATGCCATGCATCTTGCAAGCTTGTGAGGATTAAATAAGATATTTTAAAAGCATCTTATATACAACTACATAGTAGTAATTACTATTACGATTGTTTTTCCTACCACTAAGCATATAGAAGTAGTCACTGACTTCAGAATGTGTCTATGACTGCAGGTAAGGAAACAATCAAGAGGCATTGCAGCCATTACAGTATTGTACCCTAAAGAACCAAAGAACAAAACGGTATCAGCTGTCAGGCTTCTCAAACTTTTGGTCATTCATGTACTACCAACATGATTTCTGCCAAACCCAAGTACTACAAATTAATATTTTTATTTAAATCAACTCACTTCTTTAATTGGTAACATTCTAAAATATTATGGCCATTGGGAAGCAGCTGTGGCTCAATCAGTGGGGCTCCCGTTTACCATATGGGAGGCCCCAGGTTCGGTTCCCGGGGCTTCCTGGTGGGGGCAGGCCTGCCCGCACGGCGTGGTTGGCTGGCCCAGCGAGCGCACGCAGCAAGGGGGGGATAAATGAATGAATAAATAAAATCTTTAAAAAAAAAATAAATAAATAAAAAATAAAATATTATGGCCATGAAATGATGGATATGATGTGCTAATTATCTTTTTTTCTAATACACAGTAACCATTAAAATAAACTATTCATCCCCTTAAGCACCCCACATCATCTCCTGAACGAGTCTCTAACTGCTTTAGATTGTTCTACTTCTGAGACCATTACAAAGAGATCAGGCTAGAAATTTGTGGTTTTACTAAATTTTCTTGCGATTGGTGATTACCATTTGCAATGGTTTGCAGAGCATATATACAAAACCAACCAAATGGCAAAACCTACCCCAATAATATACACTGGATCTTTTCATGGGAAGGCCTAAATTATCTAAAGCTAAACAGAAAACCCAGCAATTTATCTATTATTTAATCCCTCCAGTTCTATTATTCTCAATTTATCACACTGTAAACAAGACTAGGAATATTAGCGTTGCTTGCTAAAAAATCACCCATTCTGTGACTTAGCCTGAAGAACAAAGCAAGGAGGGGAAAACAACAGTAGTGAATTTTGTTCTGAAGCACTACCATTCAGTCAAAAGAAATTTTACGTATGCAGATCATCCAGTGCTACAAGCCAGGAAGCTCTCCATCACTCCAACAATAACAACGAAAAAAAATCACTGACCAGAACCAGAACTTCACTCACTGACATCTAAAATACTTTACATTTGCAATTTTGGAGCTAGTCTTAAATCCACTATACTAAGAATCCACACTTCATTTTTTAAAAGTTGCTCCTACAATCCACTCTCTGAATGAATAGGATCACTGAGCTATTCATTCAGAAAAAAAAAAAAAAAAAATGTATCTTGCACCCAAAATACACATTATGGAGTCATTATGGAGAACCTGAAAAGAGCAAAGAATTTGTTTATAATCTAGGATGGGGAATAAGATTTATAGATTTCCCAAACAGTGATTATAAGAATTGAGGAAGAATGCTGTAATTTTATTCCCAACATTTTATTATGAAAAATTTAACGCATATGGCAAAGTTGAAATAAGTAAATACCTGAATAACCCCCACTGAGATTCTACCATTTTTATTATACTTGCTTTATCACATATCCATCTATCCAATCCACCTTATTTTCTGATGAACTGCTGCGATTTTAAAATAAGACTTTGTGAGATGAAGTATGAAAAGAATTTTAGTAGGCCCGTATATCTACATTAGGGTTGCTTGCTCAAAAATTTTGGGGCAATGGGGTGCATGAACAAAAAGTTTGTTGGAAACTACAAGCCCAAGCTCAGTGTCCAACCCGGGCAACTTCTCCAGTCTCCTGCCAACTTCCAATCAAAATCTATTCAGGGGGAAGCAGATTGTGGCTCAAGTGATTGAGCTCCCGCCTACCACATGGGAGGTCCCAGGTTCGGTTCCCAGTGCCTCCTAAAGAAGACGAGCAAGACAGAGCTGATGTGATGGGCTGGCATGGTGAGATGACGCACCAAGATGATGCAACAAAGAGACACAAGGAGGAAAACACAATGAGAGACACAACAAAGCAGGGAGCAGAGGTGGCTCAATCGATTAGGTGCCTCCCTTCCACATAGGAGGTCCCAGGTTCAGTTCCGATGCCTTCAAAAAGAAGACGAGCATACAACAAACACATAGCAAGCACAAACGAGGGGGGAGGGGGAGAAATAAATAAATAATCTTTTTAAAAAAATCTATTCAGGCTCTCTCTGCCTAGAGGAGCCTACATCAAATCTCAGTGCGTATTTCTGTCTTTCTCCCCCATTTCCCAATAAATTCTTTTTACTGGCCTAAAAAAAAATCTATTCAGAGCTCACAACCGGCCATTTTAGATCTCCATACTCTTGCCCAGTTTGAACTATCCTTCCCAGCCCTCTTTAAAAATCCAGCACCAACTTGTGAAGTCTCCCCCCAACTTTCACTCCCTCATCTAGAATTAACCATGCCCCATACAGTGGTTCCATTTTTCATCATTTACATACTGCTATTATGGTAATTAGTACACAGTACCTGCAACTTTGTTTTCATTCCCTTTTACTAAACCCTGAGTTGAGAGCAGGGATCCCCTTTTATACCTCTGAATCCTCAATAACCAGCATAGTACCTACCCTATAGCAAGCGCTCAATATATGAATGAAAATGAGTAAATGACTGACCTGAACCTGTCTTTATGTGGAAGCCAGGGAAGATTTTAGTCAAGTACAGGAATGATCTAATCACAGTGGCACTTTATAAAGGTCCATCTTAGAGCACTGTTGTTAAAAGCATGAGCTTTGGAGCCAAACTGCTTGGGCACAAATCCCAGAATCCCAGCTCTGCTACTTATTGCTGGATGAGTTTGGGCAAATTTCTAAACCTCCTGAACTCAGTTTCCTCATTTGGAAAACAGGAATAAGAATACTGCTTCATAGGTTATTGTGCAGATGCAATAACACTCACCAAAAAATGCACATAAAATAGCACCTTGCACATAGTGAGTGTTCCATCAATGTCAGCTACTATTGCCAACAACAATAACGAGGTAAAAAGTCCTTAAGCTTGGATGGCAGCAGTGAAAACAAAGTGGAATGAAGGGTCGTGAATGAAGAATCTACTTGAAAAATAAAACAAAAAATATTCAGTCAGGAGGGTGTTGAGCCAAATGAGTGTGTTATATTATTTTTTCTACTTCATGTTTAAGATATTTCATGATTGAATTTATTACTAAAAACAGCTATAATCTACCCAGCCTAGGCACTGTTTTGAAGTTGAGCACAGCAATGACTGGACTCTAGCCACTAGAAACTTCTCTATGCAGGTCTTTCAGTCTCTCAACTGATATTTCTTTCCTCATTACTCCAATCTAAACCATTTCTTTAGTTTGTGATTCTCAGGTTCCTGTCCTGTCTTCTAAATGTGGACATATCCATAATATCCTCAGTTGGGCAACTGGTTTGAGGAGGTTTCATTCTATCCAACCCTGTGCTAAAGTTTTCTTCTTCCTTTTCACCTCCTTTAACTCCTCAAGCCTTACTATTCCCTATATGTAGGAACTTGAAACCTAAGCATATGGGAAAGCAACAGAGCAACTGCAGGGTGCCAGGGACTGGGGATGTTGCCAAGCTGTTCCCCAGACCCCAAATGCAGTCACACAACTACATGCCAAGATTGGATTTAACTGTCCATGAGTCCTCACATGTTTGATTTTTTTTGCTTCTGCTCATTTTCTTCCTTTCACTTAAAGTAAAGCAACCTTCTTTCAAACCAGTGACCCATTCAAATCCAACCCATCCTTGAAGTCCAACTTCTTCAAGGAAGTTTCCCTCAAACATTTTAGCTCCTCCAACAGGTACTGTATTTACTAACTGTAACATAAAGCATAATCACATACACATTTATACTATTAAATAAATGTTTCATGGGGTCGGATGTGGCTCAACTGGTTGGGCATCCGTCTCCCATATGGAGGGACCTGGGTTCGGTCCCCGGGACCTCCCGGTAAAAAAAAAAACAAAACAAAAAATAAATAAATGTTTCAGGTGTACATATTTGATTTTCCAAGGGCAGGAACCATATCTCACATGTCTTTCAAACCCCTTACTCTCAGTGGCCTAATACTTGTTGAACACTGGTTGAATCAGCAGGCTTTTTGTTTGCTTAGGCTAAGGCAAGAGGTAGAGCATGTTTAAAAATAAAAAGGTTGAATGGACAGATGGGTAAAAAGGAAGCACTGGGTCAGGATGGAAAAATAGCTGTAAGAAGGTGCTCAATTAACATCTGTTTAATGGCTTTGCTATGAGGCTGGAAAAGGGACATATAGAACAAAGATACCAACTGGAAAAATCTGGAAAAAGGTATTCTGGCTTTAGGCAGATGGTGGCAGGGGAAAAGTGAGGCTACAAAAGAAATTCTGCTAAAACCTAGGAATAGTACAATTAGTTTTTTTTTGTGTTTGTTTTTTTTAAAGATTTTATTTATTCATTTATCCCCCCCTTGCTGCTCGTGCTCGCTGGGTCAGCCAACCACGCCGTGCGGGTGGGCCTGCCCTCACCAGGAGGCCCCGGGAACCGAACCTGGGGCCTCCCATATGGCAAACGGGAGCCCTCCTGATTGAGCCACAGCCGCTTCCTAGTACAATTAGTTTAAGGTGAAGGGAGCTATTGGGATGGCATGGGTGGAGTTCTGGTTTTGTAGGTGAGTGAATCAGCAGAGAGTGGTATGAAAGGGTGGGTAAATGGATAAAATGGTTGGGCAGTAGTAAGGCGAGTGGGCAGATGGGACGCAGGTAAGTGGGTGGCTGATTAGGTATTTAGTTGAGAGGGAATAAGTGTGGGACTTATTTAAGATCCGGCCCCTCCCTCACCTTGACCCGGAAGCGGATGAGTGCTAGCCTCACGCAGTGGCTCAGGCAGGCCGGTGGCAGGAACCAGGCTCTTGGTGGAGGGGTGCCTTTGTTGCCCACGTGTCCCACGATCAGTTGCGCAGTCTGCCGCTCGGCCTGACACCGACGGCCCCACTCGGCCAGCCGGTCCTTGCCCAGGCCCCCGGGAAACATGACCACCAGCTCCAGGCCGTCGCCGCCAGGATAGGCACAAGCCTGGCACAGCGCTGACAAGTAGCCCAGCATGGCGTTCCATTGGCCACCACACACCCAATCCGTCTGGTAGCCGCCATAGAGCCGCGGCAGCGCCGAGCCCGCGTCCACCAGCACCCGGGCCCCTGGCAGCGGAGGGGGTGGCGGCGGTGGGTGCAGCCCGGACTGCGCCTGGTCATGGTGGTGGAGGTGGTGAACGGCAGGATGGTGCCGAGTTGGCCCTGCGCCCCGGTAGTAGGCACCCAAGGCAGCAGGCGGGAGCAGCGGCTGCAGAGGCGCGCAGCCCCTGGCGGCGGCGGCGGCGGCGGCGCGTGGAGCCCTGGGCGCTAGAGCTGCTGTCAGCGACAGCTGGCGGTGCTGCTGGTGCTGGTGCTGCTGCTGCCGCCGCGAGACCGTTCGCGCGAGTTTGAGGAGGTCCACGGGCACCACCGCCCCGGGACAGCGCTTCTCCAGGAACTCTTGAAAACCCTGGACGCCCATGCTTCGTCGGTGGGCAAAAAAGACAGCGGCTGCGCGAGCAAGCTAGGTCGCGGTCTGGGCGCGAAGCTGCGGGCAGGCGCGTGCGCACATCGCGGGGGACGAGGGGCGGGAAAAAGATTCCCGAGGGGAGGGGGGAGGACGCCGAGGGTATGAGGGCGAGAAGGAGACCACAGATTGGATTGGGGTGGGGAGGAGGGGTGATGCAGACCAGACTCTGGAGGGGCTGGGAGGGAAGTAGTGACGATGAGCTCTAATCATTTTTCTTCCTCTTCCCGGCTACTCTTCACCGCTTTAAAGGGAGGGGCGGGGGGGAACCTCTTCCTTCACCTCCGGAAGCCATGTTGCATCGTCTTCTCTATGGTATATGCTTTCTAGCAGGAGAAGGGGGAGCGGGACGTAGGGGCATGACGGGAGTTGTAGGCTTCTCATCAATGGCCTCAGGATGCAGTCGCGGAACAAGACTACAGCCCTTGTCAGCCCTTGCGCTCACATGGTCATTAGGGGCGGGGCGTGATGATTTGCGTTTAGTCGCATTCGTATTCCTTGCATCCACCGAGTTGTTTGGGGCAACTTTCCCACGAAAAGGAGTTTTGGGGAAAGGAGTGATGCACCATGGGAAAAATATGCCTAGCTTTTAATATAGAAGAAAATACAAATGTGTACCATAATAACAACCACTAACATTTCTATAGCAAACCACTTACTTTCGCCTACTAAGTCTGAAGAAGAGTTGTTGCATTATATAAATGCAAATGTAGAGCCAAAGTGAAATTGAATATCCCTCGCCCTCAAGGATCTCTTTTATCAGGGAGATAAGCACCAACACAAATTGAACTACAATTGTACCTTTCACTGAGCTACAATGTCCTACAGTTAGGGCTTTGTTTCCACATTATTAGGAATCAAGTTATTTGGGAGATTTTTTGGTTTTTTTCCCTTCAAAATAGCTGCAAAAGGGCTCTAATTACATATAGAATCATTATCTTTTCTGAAAAATCTATTTTTCAGTGTGCTCAGATGATTCTGATGTAGCACCATCTTCTGACTGCTTTTGGGACCCACTTTTCAGCAGGAGTAGATTGGAAAACCAGATCTATTCAGTTCTGGGACAGTGAATTTAGTAGCCACGTCTGGCTTGGAATTTACTAGAAGGTGGAGAATAATGGCAGGCAGAATTAAAACTCTGAAACTAGTTAGAATCCAGAACCCAAGAGTGGTCAAGATGAATGGGATATGAGACAATCTGTTAGGATGCAAAAGTTGAAAAAATTTCAAGCTCCATAAAGGAATTTATCGTAGGAAAAGAATTAAAGAATAATGGAGATAAAACAAGTCAGACTGTCAAAGAATAAGTAGATAGTAAAGCAGGACACATGAATTGTTTTTTAAAACAGTGAAAGGAGAGGGCAGTGGCTTGAAGGGATGAAAGATGGAATAGGGGTTTTCTAGTATAATGGACACTTATTGGATTATCTGACCACTCCCGCTTTTCTAGGAATTGATGAAGCAGTGAGAGAAAGCCACAGGAGGAAACCAAATAGATCACTATGTGACAGAGGCAGAGATACAAGCCAAGGAACACCAAGGATTGTGGCAAGACAGCAACAGAATGCTACAGACTCTGGGAGAAAGCACAACCCCAAATCATTACTATTTAAAATAGAGTTGGGTAAAAACTACTTCCAACCAAAAGAACACTAATTAATACAAGAGCTGGTACCAGAAATGGGGTGTGCCAAATTATAGGCCCTAAAATGTGGAAATGGCAGAGGGTTGATATGAAGTTGGCCTTCTGTGATATTTGTCAGTAAAGCAGATGCTTATTGCCCTTGGGATTCAAAACAGAGGAGCCCTCCCTGTATCAAGAGATCTGCAATTGCTGATGGTCAGATATTCATGGACCTTGATGACTTATAGCAGAACTCTCAACCTCACTCAAAGGTTTCACTGATTAGGAAACTGGCATCAAGACAATTGAGATGAGATTATCTGTATACACCTCCAGAGCACTTCTTGTTCTTCAACTCCCCCAAATGTGATATTCTTCTCTGTAAATGCATTCTACTGGGATGCAAGGGAGAAGGGGAACTGTAACATTTTCAGACTAGAAAAGAAAGGATTTACAGCTTTCAACTCAGTCTGTTTTTCCTATGTAAACTCTGAAACTTGCTCTGACCTCTAGCAGAATGCCAGGGAGAACGAGCCAAGTCCTTAAGCAGGGTGCTAAGAAAGAGAAGCTCCAACAAGATGATCCAGATCTGAAGCTTCATCGAGCATAACTTGACAAGATTCTTGGCACTTATTAGCATTCTCCATTTCCCTCAAATGAAACCAACAAGCAAACAAGGCTTTAAAGAAATTGTGTGCCTAGAAAACTAAATCTGGTGAATAGGGACCAGACCAGTGGTTCTCAAAAGTATGATCCCTGGACCAGCACATTAGCATTACCTGGCAACTGTTAGAAATGTAAATCCTCATGCTTCAACCCAGACCTACTGAATCAGAAACCCTGGGGGTGGGGCCAGCAATCTGTGTTTTAACTAGCCTTCCAGGTGATTGTGATGCACTCTCAAGTTTGAGAATCACTGCTCTTCTAGATCATGCCCAAGGCCCAAGTATAGACTGGTTAAGCAAGGAGATGAGTCAAACGGATTATGGAGATTTTTTTCTATGCCTGTAATTTATTGCCTTTATTCCTATCCAGGTTGAAGCAGTATATAGTTGGACCTAGTGGCCAATAATGGTGTGCTCTACCCACCCCTTTCATAAAAGGATATTATTGTAGTTATCTAATTATTTCTCTACTATTACATATTAGATCTATTGGGTATAATTAAGTTCATCACAGGTTGCAGGCTCGAGAGGAGGCACATTTAGATTGTCACTGTACTAGAGGAGGAAGGCACATGTTAATGCTATGAATTGCTTCTAGATACAATAGTTGCATGTGACTTGCAGTGTTATGGATTGTTAGGTGCAGGCATTTTTAGAATTGTAAATGTCATATGTGTTTATGGGACAGCCAAGAGGAGGATTATAGGTGAACATCTACTAGATTGTTTCTCCCTTTTACACCCCCTTTTTACAACCTTCTCTACCTTAAACTCTCATGGTTGCAGCAGGAATTATACTTTCTATACCTTCCCAGAGAATTTGGGATTGAGCTGGGGGAGGAGAGAGAAAATCCTGGCTACATTCAAGCCCCTGGGTCATTTGTTCCTGAAGCCATATGCATTATCCTTGGGTTTTGTGAGACACCCCCCCCCCAATCATTAAAATAAATTACCCTCTTTACTTAAGTTTGTTCAAATTGGGTTTTTATTACTTTATACACAAGAGTCCTAACATATGTACAGTACAAGTGAAACTTTAGGCTGAACATAGGCAGAGAGGAGAAGGCCATAGAGAGAACAGGGATAACAGAGGCAAAAGCCCTGGACGTAGAAGAGGAAGTAGATGTGAGAGAATAGTGGTGAAAGCGAGTGCTTTGGAACCAAGATCTTGGTTCCAATACCAGGTTCGGCTTCTTATCATCTATATAATTTTAAGAAACTACTTAACCTCTTGAACCCTTACTATTACCTGTGAAATAGGGACTCATTAATTTATTCCACAAACTTATTTATACCTACCACATGCCAGGAACAAAGCTGGGCACTAGGGAGAAAGCAGTTTTCAAGACAGTCAAGGAGCTTAGAAGGGAGATTCTGTAATGATACTTACCTCAGAAGCTAATGAAGATTAAGTGATGTTGTAGAGCACTTAGCATAATAACTGGCACAGTAAGTACCTAATAAATGTTAATTCTTATCATAAAGGGTGGAGAGAAGAATAAAGAGGTTGCATGGAGAGTTTATGTCAGACTCAATCTACTGATATCTTCTACCTAAGTAGTAACTATTCAGTTTCTGCAAGGGGCACACTTAGCTTTCTTTATTGCCCAAATCCTTGGGGCCTGTTTAAGAGGCTATATGCTCATATGGTAGGAAGTAATTCATCAGAAAGTCTAATGAGGCCATCATATTGCTTTTGTTACTTGAGCCAGCAACTATTTGATAGCAGGAAGGTCATTTGATTAGTAAAGGAAACAGTGACAATGGTTCTCAACCCTAGTAAATACTGACATCACCTGGGGAGCTTTTTAAAAAATACCATATTTTTATGTAAAAAGAAAAAAACAAAACAAAAATACTGATTCTGGGAATGAGTTTCAAATACTAGTTTTAAAAAATAGCACCCCAGGTGATTCTAATATGCAGTCAGGATTGAGGACCACCGAGCTGGAATGGAGGAAGCTCATTAACAATGGTTAAATTCCCTAGTTTATTCCTCATTTGTGAAATGAATGTGAATTAATCCTTCCCATTTCTAAAATTTTATGATCACATTCTATCTATCCCTACAGAATTTTTACCCATCCTCCAAGGTCCTGCTCCCATTTGGACTATCATCTATGCTGTACCCCTCTTTTCACTTCTGTCAAAAGCTCCTGTCCTAAGACCTACCTACCTTTTCCCAACTACTACAGCTCCTTTCTAAACTGTTAAGTCACAGACATAATTCTGTCATCTCATTCTTTTACCTAGTGGTGTTCATTAATGAGGACACATTAAATGAGTGGTATATTGGTCTTATCCCCCAACTTAAGTCACTTTTATCTCTGAACCTCACTTTATTACATCATCTAGCATCTTTTGAGCCAGTACTTAATGTCCTCCACCAACAGGCCTCATGTTGACCCACAGGTTGGGTTCAGTTTTGCCACTTCTCTGTTTCCTCCTCTCTTAAAATAGTGATCTGTAAGGTCCCTTCAGTAGTTATTACTATTATTTGAGCAAACCTACTATGTATTAGGCACAGTGGTAGCTATATATACTTTTTCATTCATTCTAGAAACAACTTCTCTGAGGCATGTATCCCATTTTTACAGATGAGGAAATTGAAGTTGAATTAAGCATTTGTCCCAAGTTCATTAATATAGAGTACAAACTCAGGTCTGCTAGTATCCAAACAGTATCTGTATTAACTATAAGAGTCAGCCCCTCCTCCAAAAACAGAGTCAGGGCCCATTTATAAACCAGTCTCAGATTTCCCAACTGCAAGTTTAACGTGAAAGCCACCAAAGAGATACCTAACAATAAACACTATTAGCAAATTAGGGAGAAGGGTAGCTGCCTTTACATATCTCATTTCTCACAACCACCTCATATTTCAAATGAGAAAATGGGAGTTTCAAGAGAGGTCTCTGATTCAAACATCTAGGCTTGTTCTACTATGACACATGCTATCCTGCTTTAGAGAGTGCCTAAAATAGAATGCCTCAGAGTATTGGGTCAATAAATCAAGATAATAGATTTTTAAAAGCCCTTTAAAATCCTTGTCTTATCTTGAATGTTTCTGATGGGCCTGTTACACTTCCTTCAAGGCCCTTTGCATAAACATATGCATGATGCTTTTACATCAGTTATCAAGTGAACAACTGACTTTTCCAAGTCACAGTATTATGAATAAGAGGTGTAGGAGGGAGATTTCCAAATGCACTTTTTTCTAAAGGTGGACTATAAATATTGTCAAATGAATTGGGTTTATGCAAAAGGCCCATTTTGGAGTCTTGCTTATACCATATATAAACTTCTGTTTCTGAAATTATGGAACAAGCACTGGATAGAACTTCATAGAAGGCATGTAAAAAGTGTACATCCTAACTTCAAAAATTAGAAAAAACCTATTCTAAGAATGTATTTGTAGACCACACTCTCTCCCACTCAGTTCTGAGTGGTGTGTGCTGATTTAAAATGGCCTACATCCGTTGCCACAAGGTCTATGGTTGGTGGCAAGGCTCCAGGATGTGTAAGTTCATTGAGGGTGGTGGGCCACACTTGTGGGAGATGTTTGTGTGGGATGTGGTGGGAGGTGTGGGAGGTGGGCAACATGGGAATCCCAGTGGGTTCTGTGTAATATTTTGGGTAATCTAAGCACCTCTTAAAATATATGTGTATATATATATATATAAATAACATTTTTGTAAGCAAATACACATATATGCATATATATTTATATATCATTTTGCAAATGTTTGTATGTATTGTGAGAATTTTGATTTTTACCCACAATAAAAATAAATTAAAAAAAAAAAAAAGAATGTATTTGGATTATGATGCACAAAGTACATATGAGAATCAATATGGTATGGAGTTTTTTCCATGAGCTTTGAAGTCAGACAGACCTGGGTTTGGATCCATGCTTCACCATTTACTAGCTATGTGACCTTTATCAAGTTCTTTAATCTCTCTAATCCTCTAATTTTCTCTGTAAAGCAGATAGTAATAGATCTATCTCATAGGATTGTTGTGATAATTAGAGATATCACAGTTATCACCTACCTATACAGTTACAATTATGGCTCATTTACAATTGTGAAGAAGAGGTCCAACTCAGAATTGTTGGAACTGTAAATCAAGAGGTATGGCTTTGTTTTTGTTTTGTTTTGTTTTTTTGGCCAGCATAATGTACAAGGACTAAATTTTCTAAATCTGCTAGATTACATTTGGTAAATGAAGAACCAGTTTAAGCAGGTGATTGAGGTGATTATGACAGCATTTTAATAAGATAGCATACTCATTTAACACAGCCTTTATTTTCTGTTTCAAAACAAAATTTCCAGGAAACAAAACAAAATACTTACAATGGTTGGGTACAAATGAAATAAAAATCACAGTTTCAAAGAACCAAAACTAGACAACTGCTGAAAGGCAGATCACTTGGTTTACCAAAAAAAAAAGTTAATGTCAAAAAGGACTAAAAATAAGTTTAACAACATTCTATATAATGCTACATTCCCCAATTAAGAAAGGAGAGTCCACATATACAATGAAATGTTAAGTGTAGAGAAATGGCTGAAATTCTGCATACTCAATAGTAAATTATGCATGAAAGTTTATTAATTGCATAAACTTCCTGAGTGGCTCCCATGCTGCACCAGGTCTACATGCTTAATATTCATATCAAACAAATTACAGCTTTAAGTGTTTGAGCATGACAGACCTTGAACAAACTGCACTTTCCGATTAGTCACTATTTCTGCTGAGGGTATGTTCTGTACCACAAACCTCAATCTCAACCCTTAAGTTATAATGGAAAAGAAATGCAACTAAAAAAAACCCAAACAAACTAGAAAGATGACTGGCACGCAATTGGGAGTTTATTTTACACAGGCACGTTTTTTTCTCAGAGCCCAGTTTCCCTTTTCCCTTCTGGCTTGACTTTTAGCCTTTTTCTTTTAGGTTTTTTTATTTGTTTAAATTAAAAGGAAACTTTCCAGAATGGGAGCTGTTGGTTTGTACGCTCTTTCAGCTATCTGAGTTGGAAATAACTTTAGAGCAACCTATTTACTATCCCCTTCCTACACTGGCTGTCAAGGTCTCTGACTAATGTTTGTGTTCATCCATCACATACAAAGACTATTTCCAGGGTGACTATTAAAATATTTGGTTCCATAAACATTTCATATTAATCCCACTTTCAGGATTTTACCAAGTCTGAGTGTCACCATTTTACAATCTGGATTGGGGCTTTTAAAATATATTTCAATTCTAGAAATTACATTTGTCAAATCAGTGGCCTTTTCTACACTCCTCTCCTTTTTCTGGCTTATCTTCTGAACAAAGAGGGGGGAAAACAAGTCTCCAATAAACTAAAATAAAAAAATAATGAACAATCTATTCTAGAAAATGGTGCACACCACCTCAAATATCTGAGTTTTTCTGAACCAAAGAGAAGATTAAATAACTGAACCCCAAACTGATGGCAAGTATACCTCAGGAATGTACTTATGGAAAATGACTGAAATACAGTATTTACTAACATTGAATATGCTATAGTGTTACACAGTAAACATATGAAACAGCTGGTTTACAACATTTTCTTACTTTTCAGGGAAAAAAGGGAATGTATCATTTTAATCACTCAGAAAAGACAGCAAAGAAGAAAGTCAATGCCTCCATAACCTTTAGCGATTGAATAAGCAGTTATATAAAACTCCTACCACCAACTACAATTCAATTAGAAGCGTACAGACATTTTAAGGTAATAAAATATCACTGCAAATATGCCTACCAGTATAAAATATGTTGAATGACAAGCCATTGCTGTAAAGTTTGTCAAAGATTTCACTGTGGTAGTTAAAGCAATTTCAACCCATAGCCCTTTAGGCACACAGACCAAAAAAAAAAAAAAGCATCTCTAATAAAAAATGCAAAGTTACAGGCACTGGACTGTCTAATTTAGGTGCTTTCTTATCATATATTTATTTTATAACTAACTCCTACAACTAACTCCTATATTGCCACCAGCTGGATTTATGTCTCTGCTCCTTATCCCCAAAGCTTATTTCACAGAGGCACATGGCTCTCACCACTTTAAACATAGATTGGTGGCAGAGTGAGGATCCCTCTCGTCTTGAACTCATGGTTAGCACTAGGACAAGAAGGCAGGCCAGGCTTATACCTGAAAAAATACTGAGATCAAGGCAATAAAGCAAGTTCCACAGGAAGTATTTACTTATGCACCCCCAAAACAGCACTGAAAACGAGGTAGATAAACAAAAGTAAGTGAACCGGAATTAAATCTGGGGTTCTAAAATGATACATCCCATCATACTGTATATAACACTCCACACTCAATCCAAAAATCACAGCGGAAAAGTGCCTTTTAAACTTTCACAGATAATTTTGCTGTCAAACCATTAGAATTCATGCTTGATATAAAATTGGCAAGGAAGGGATGAACAACAGGATGGACAGTTGTTATATTACAGAAAATTGCCTAAATAGAGATTCAAGACTGCTACAAATATACATAGGGTTATTTTCATTAGATTTACACCAATACTGGTTTCATACTCTTAAGATGTTACAACCAACTTCACAGACATAGCAGCAGGTACTTCATGAAGAAATGCTCACATTGCCACATATTGGAGATACAGTACTATTCATCAGTCTTGCACTTAGAGAAGTAAACATGGTGGTTAGACATACAGACTATCCCCCAAATAAACATTACAAGCAGGATGGTTAAGTACATCCTTTTTCTCTTCTATAAGAAGGAAAATGAAAAGAACAGGTTTGTGTGGGGGTTTTTTTGCAAATGGGTAGAAGGCCCTTTTTACATAGTAGGTTCTTTGTTAAGTAAGAAGGGAATTTCTGAGCTATACCTCAAGAGTTAATTATTTCTGGGGAGAAAAAGTTCGACATACCTCAGCAAGGATGAAAATAGCACTAAAATACAGTTTAGCAAAATTATGAAATAATGCAAAACCCTTAGATAGAACACTAGCCAGTATTTACAAGTCAAAGTGACTATAATCTGAATCAACCATTTCAGTTACGGGGAAAAATAATTTAAATAAAACCCCAGTTATATGAATAACACTGTTTCCTCATTTCTGCATACTCACGTTTTTCTGTATTTTAAACTTATACATATGTTACATATACATAATGTATACATAACATATATGTTAACCCAACTACTGCATCACCATGGAGACAGCAGTATACTAGTCACCATCTTCAAATTTTAGAAGACTACTTTTCTTTCCAGCAAAAACCTGAAAAGATTCTACATATCACAAGGCACTGCAAAAGTCTGCAGGCAAACAAGCACTTGTACATAAAGCAGAGATGGTGACATAATGCAGGACATATGATATAGAACAGCCATTAACAAATGCAATTGGGCATGTTTTCCATGGAGCTTTTTTCATCCTGGGGTAGGCTGGTTAAAAAGATTGTGACTAGAGAAGGAGTCTTAAAACCTGTAATATTTCCACGTTATAGGCCGTATGTCTAATGAAATTACAAAGTTAACTCTTATAGTGAAACACAAGCAGTTTTTTTAAAAAAAGAATTATGGATTTTAGAAGCATATTTATACACATGGAAAACACTGCAATGTAAGCATCTGCCACTACATGAATGCCATAAAATCACTTGAACTTGCAAACTGATACTGAAGAAGAAATTTGAAGAATTTGTACATAAGATTTGGAAACACTCACCTAAAACAGAGTATATTTTATGAAAAGAAACTGTGGCTCTTCTCAATAGCCAGTCTCAAAATGCTGCCCTAGATATCCCAAATGATAGCAACATAATTGTCATGATGATGGGTGTGATCCTCAGGTAAGCAATATAAAACATGTTTTCTTGAAAAAGTGTTCTTAATGTCATAAAGTAGACTATGCAAAAAAAAATTCATCCATTAAGTTTTCCTCATTACCTTGCAAGCCCATGGGGTACAATTTTTAGAGAAACAGGGAGGAAAATCTGTTAACAGAAATGTTGGATGACAATTTGGAATGTTTACCAGTAGACACAGAACTCCTAATTAGGTAAATGTGTACTAGAAATAACCTTGAAATCTTCAGAGTGGAAAGTAAGTAGCTTAAACATGTATAATTGGTAGTCGATAAATGCCATTTAAGAATTCTATTTGGGTATAACAGACTGAGCATTCGGTAACTCTGTGGCTAGCCTTCTAAGATGATTATATTTAACCTTGTCAAAAATCAAGTGTACATTTTGACATTGCCTCCTCTCCTCCCAAAACTGGATAAAACCCAGTAAAGTGCAAATTGACAGTGATCTCTCTCTTCTAAAGAGGCTGCCAAATCATCTAGATCTAAAATCATCTAAGATGCTATCGATACTAACAAGAAATAACAACTAAAAAATGGTAATCCAGAAAAAACTAAGGACAATTTAAATAGTATCCTTCAAGGGTCTACTATCTCACTGTAGGACAGTGTATACCCCACATCTTGTAAACCTGTAAAGCCAGTGTTTTGTATTTAAATCTCAAAACCTATTATGTCAAGTAAATTTCACTTCAGAAGAATAGGTCATTAGAGCTGAAACTTGAATCCCCTTTGTTGGAAATACAGTAATTCCCCCCAAAATGAGATTCATATGAGCTGCAATACATTCCATGCAAAAGAATGCAAGCCAAACCAATGCCTCTCAGATGCTCAAAAACAATGTAGTGTGCAAGTGAAAAACAAGGAGATAGCTGCTTTGTTCTCAGGGATGCTTTGAATTACTAAAAAATCCTAAAGCAGCTACTGTCTCTGCAGATGAAGGAACTGCTACAGTTCTCTGGTTTTTTCCTTTCCTTCTGCCTCACCCCAAACAAGGCTTCACTTCCACTACTGTAATGACCGGAAGAAAATCACATTTAAAAAAGGGCTCATGTTCTGTACATTGGTTGACAAAGTTATTCTAATTTTATATACCAAAATGTTTCCTGCATCAAGTTACCCTGCCTTCAAGAACACATGAAGAATCCCATAAGACCTCCAGCTGTTGGAGAGTCTCACTTCTTCTACATTTGGGGAGAATACATTTAAATAATTTTATACATTTTAAAGAAAAGTATCATCTAGCTGCAGACAGCAGCAGTAAAAAATGAGGGCTTCTTAGCAATGCATGGAAAGTATCCTGGAAATGGTAATGCTTGAGCCAAGCTTATTAAAGCATTCTGAACAGTATTTTTAAAAATCAAGTATCAAAGAGGATAGGATTTGAAGTGAAAAATCATTCCTGTATGCAGTGATCTATGTATAAACTGCACAGTTCTACGGAATGATGAGCTGTATCAAATACCACACTGGAACAACAACAAAAATACAGTTGAAAGTAAATTCAAATGAAGGAATTTATGGCAGAACCCAAGAAGAAACGTTAATATCTTAGGTATTCTGAAAATACTTTTGAAAAAATATCCCTTTTCTTCATCATCTACTCTGATTCATTTGGGACCAGGAGGAATTGAGGCTGGATTCTGCACTGTTGAAGCAGTAAATGCCTGCAAATTCATCCCCGGCTGGAACGGTCCTACAGATTGGGTAGGAATGACTACAGACTGTTGTGCTGCTCCTGAAATTCCTACCCACTGTACTGGATACCCTGTCCCCCCCACAGCATTATACTGACAAACATGGGGCATTCCATATGATGATAATGGCCCAGAAAATGAAGGGAGTGAGAGTCCTTGTGGCAAGGAAGTTGGGACAGCTCCACGGATTTGGGATAGAGAAGAAATCCATGTTGATGTGTAGCCCATAGTAGATGGAGTATTCTAACAAAAACAAAAATAAAAACAAAAGATCAGTTTATTTGGTATATGTTTTTACCCATCTATATTCCTTCTATTTTTTTTTACTTACTACCCGCCTCCCCTCCATTATTACTAAGAACGGCTATTATTTTTGGAGCACCTTTCTTTGTGGTAAGCATAGTTACATTCATTATCTCATTTCATCTTCATAAGTGCCCTGCAAGATTGGCATTTGCACATGAGGAAACAGAGGCTCAAAATCGGTCACTCACTCAGTAACATTAAGCAAGTTAGTACTGAGATGAGGATTTGAAAACAGTTCTAACTCCAAGGCCCAGGCTACCCTACATCCCTGTTCAAAATTTAGTCCCTTCTTTCCTCATGCTAGCACTACTCTTCTGTATTTACTTCCTTCTGCCACATCCAGGCATTCTCTTATACAGTGCCATAGACAAGAATAGCTTAACTTACTACATAATTCTTTGCCACTTAGTGTGACAGAATGGAAAGAGTTTGGCATATAACAGGTGCTCATTAAAAATAATCTCCCTGTACCTAACCCCTTTCTACTCATTCTTTTTTTTTTTACAATCATAATAATTTTATTATATTCCATCAATTGTAACAAACGCAAAGTGTAAATAATAGGGGGGTATATGAGAACTCTGTATTTTCTGCATGATTTTTCTCTAAACATAAAATTTATCTAATAAATATTTTAAAAGATCATTTAAATCAATTAATTTTTTTGCTTTGTTTTTTTAACAAATCAATTTTATTGATGCATATTAATTAAGCATAAATCCATCCAAAGTGTACAACCAATGGTATTTGGTATAATCACATAGTTGAGCATTCATCACGTCAATCATTCTCAGAGCATTTTCATTATTCCAATAGTAGTAATAATAAACAAAAAACAGACAGACAAAACCTCATCATCTCTCAATCTCTTCATGCTTCCCTTACCACACATAGCTGCTATTCTGTTTCCATTTCTCTAGTTTATTTGTATTTATATTTTGTAAAAAGTCTTATATATGCAATATCACCCACATTTGTATTTCACATGAGGTTTCACTATTTTATACAGTCCCATGTTCCATTTTTTAGCTTTCCTTCTAGTAATACACGTCCTTAGACTTTCCCTTTCAACCACTGTCATACCCATATAATAGCTCTACTAGTTACAAACACTATGATGTTCTTTCACCATATCTATTTATTTCCAAAGATTTACTAACAACCTTTTTATCAACTGTGCACATATTAACCCTCAGCTTTCCATTCTCTACCCTCATTCTATTTTCTGGTGTCCTATATTATATTTATTAATGCCATGAATTTACGCAATATATTTAGTTCATAATGGCACAAACAATATTTGTCCTCTTCTGTCTGGCTTGCTTCACTCAACATAATGTCCACCAGATTCATCCATATTGTCATGTTTCACAATTTCATTTCTTCTTACTGTTGCATAATATTCCATCGTGTATACACACCACAATTTGTTTATCCATTCATCAGTTGATGGACACCTGTATTGTTTCCATCTTTTGGCAATTGTGAATAACGCTGCGATGATGAACATCGGTGTGGAGGTGTCTGTTCGTGTCACTGCTCTCAGTTCTTCTGGGTAATGACAGGTCACATGGCAAGTCTATATTCAACTTCCTTAGGAACTGCCAAACAGTCCTCCATGGTGGCTGTACCATTCTATATTCCCACCAACAGAGAATAAGGGTTCCTATCTCTCCCAATCATCTCCAACACTTAGTTTTCCAACTTTTTAATAATGGCCTGTTGAATAGGTGTGAAATGATATCTCATTGTAGTTTTCATTTGCATTTCCCTCATCAATAGTGATGTTGAACATTTTTTCATGTGTTTTTTTTCACCATTTGTATTTCTACTTTAGACAATTGTCTGTTCAAGTCATTTGACCATTTTTGAATTGGGTAGTTTGTCTTTTTATTGTTGAGTTGTATGATTTCTTTATATATCATGGATATTAAACCTTTATCAGATATGTACTTGTCAAATATTTTCTTTCATTGAGTTAAATGCCTTTTCACCCTTTTGACAAAGTCTGTTGAGGTGCAAAAGTGTTTTAATTTTGAGGAGGTTCCATTTATCTAATTTTACTTTTGTTCTTCGTGCTTTGGGTGTAAGGTTTAAGAAACTACTGCCTACCATAAGATCTTGAAGATGTTTTCCTACATTTTCTTCTAGGAGTTTTATGGTTGTTGCTTTTCTATTTAGGTCCTTAAGACATTTTGAGTTAATTTTTGGATAAGGTGTGAAATAGGGGTCCTCGTTCTTTCTTTTGGATATGGATATCCAGTACTCCCAGCACCATTTGTTGAATAGATTGTTCTGGCCCAGTTGGGAGGGCTTGACAGCCTTGTCAAAAATCACTTGACTGTAGACCTGAGGATCTATTTCTGAGTTGTCGATTTGGTTCCATTGCTCAATCTGCCTGTCTTTATGCCAGTACCATGCTGTTTTTACCACTCTAGGTAAGTAATATGCTTTATTTTTTTTTTTCCTTTTTTTTTTTTTATTATGGGTAAAAATCAAAATTCATACAAACATTTGCAAAATGATATATAAATATATATGCATATATGTGTATTTGCTTACAAAAATGTTATTTATATATATATATATATATATACATATATTTTAAGAGCTGCTTAGATTACCTAAAATATTACACGGAACCCACTGGGATTCCCATGTTGCCCACCTCCCACACCTCCCACCACATCCCACACAAACATCTCCCACAGTGTGGCCCACCACCCTCAATGAACTTACACATCCTGGAGCCTTGCCACCAACAGTGAGAGTCCTCCAACTTCGTTCTTTTTAAAGACATTTTTGGCTATTCAGAGCCCTTTACCCTTCAAAATAAATTTGCCTATTGGCTTTTCAATTTCTGCAAAAAGGGCTGTTGGGATTTTTATTGGGATTGCATTGAATCTGTAAATCAGTTTGGGTAGAATTAACATCTTAATGATAATTAGTCTTCCAATCCATGAACACAGAATGTCCTTCCATTTATTTAAGTCTTCTTTGGTTTCTTTTAGCAATGTTGTGTAGTTTTCTGAATACAGGTCCTTTATGTCCTTGGTTAAGTTTATTCCTAAATACTTGATTGTTTTAGTCGCTAGTATAAATGAAGTTTTTTTTCTGAGTCCCATAGATTTTTTTTCTTCTTTAGTTCTTTTTTTTCCCATAGATTTTTATATGCTGTGTTCTCATTTTCATTTGTCTCAAGATATTTACTGAATTGTCTTGCAATTTCTTCTCTGGCCCATTGATTATTTAAGAGTATGTTGTTTAATCTCCAAATATTTATGACTTTTCCCTTTTTCTATCCATTACTGATTTCCAGCTTCATTTCATTACGATCAAAGAAAGTGTTTTATACAATTACAATTTTTTAAAATTTATTGAGTCCTGTCTTGTGACCCAACATATTGTCTATCCTGGAGAAGCATCCATGAGTGCTTGAAAAGAATGTACATCCTATTGTTTTAGGGTATAATGTTCTATAAATATCTGTTAGGTCTAGTTCATTTCTCATATTATTCAAGCTCTCTGTTTATTTATCCTCTGTCCAGATGTTCTATCCAATACTGAGAGCAGTGTATTGAAGTCTCCAAATATTATTGTACAGATATCGATTTCTCCCTTCAGTTTTGCCAGTATGTGCCTCATGTATCTTGGGGCAACCAGGTTAGGTGCATATTTATTACTGTTATTTCTTCTTGGTGAATTTCCTCTTTTATTAATATATAGTGACCTCCTTTATCCCTTATAACAGTTTTGCATTTAAAATCTATTTTGTCAGATATTAGTATTGCTACTCTATCATTTTGTTTACTATTTGCATGGACTATCTTTTTCCAACCTTTCACTTTTAACCTGGCTGTGTCCTTACATTTGAGATGAGTCTCTTGTAGGTAGCACATAGACGTCTCATATTATTTTATCCATTCTATCAATCTATGTCTTTTTGGGGGGAGTTCAAGCCATTAATCAATGTTACTACTGTAAAGGTATTACTTACTTCATCCATTTTTCCCTTTGGCTTTCCGTTGTCTTATCTTACTATTGTCTGTTTTTTTACCCTTTACTTTACCCTTCCTAATAATCTTCATTACTATACCCTTCTCAAAGTCACTAGTCCTTGTTTTTTCCATTCAGGCTACAACATTCCCTTTAGTATCTCTTGTAATTCTCATCTTTTGGTAACATATTCTACCAATTTTTGTTTGTCTGTGAAGACTTTGAACTCACCCTTATTTTATTTATTTATTTTTTATACCGGGAGGTCCCGGGGATTGAACCCGGGTCCCTCCATATGGGAGAGGATGCCCAACCAGTTGAGCCACATCCGACCCCTCACCCTTATTTTTTGAAGGTCAGATTTGCTGGATACAGAATTCTTGGGTGGCAGTTTTTCTCTTTCAGTACTTTAAATACATCATACCACTTTCTTCTCTCCTCCATGGTTTCTGATGAGAGGTCAGCACTTTATCTTATTGAGGTTTCCTTGTATGTGATGGTTTGCTTTTCTCTAGCTGCTTTCAGAATCCTCTCTTTATCTCTGATATCTGTCATTATGAATAGTAGGTGTCTCGGGGTAGGGCTATTCAGATTTACTCTGTTTAGAGTGTGTCGTCCTTCTTATATTGATATTTATGTCTTTCATAAGGGTTGGGAAGTTTTCAGTCATTATTTCCTCAAATATTCTTTCTGCTCCTTTTCCATTCTCTTCTCTTTCTGGGACACCGATAACATGTATGTTTGTGTGTTTTGCATTGTCATTGAATTCCCTGAGACCCTGTTCCAGTTTTTCCTTTCTCTTCTCTTTCTGTTCTCCTGTCTTTTCCAGTTTAGATGTTCTATCTTTGAAATCACTAATTCTGTCTTTGCACAATTCAAATCTGCTCTTATGGGTCTCTAATGTATTTTTTTTTTTTTAAGATTTTATTTATTCATCCATCCCGCCCTGCTGCTTGTGCTCGCCGGGTCAGCCAACCACGCCGCGCGGGTGGACCTACCCCCACCAGGAGGTCCCGGGAACTGAACCCGGGGCCCCCCATATGGCAAATGGGAGCCCTACTGATTGAGCCACAGCCGCTTCCCTCTAATGTATTTTTTTTTTTTTTTTAAGATTTTATTTATTTATTCATCTATCCCCCCCTTGCTGCCTGTGCCCGCCAGGCCAGCCAACCACGCCGCGCGGGCGGGCCCGCCCCCACCAGGAGGCCCCGGGAACCGAACCCAGGGCCTCCCATACGGCAAACGGGAGCCCCACTGATCGAGCCACAGCCGCCTCCCTCTAATGTATTTTTAATCTCATCTATCATGTCTTTATTACGTCAAGGACCAGGAAGCCCTTCACCAGGCCCTACTTCCCTGACATGCTATAGATGATTATGAGGGGCAAGAACCTAGGGATCCCCAAGCCTTTTGGGCCCCAAATTAAGGGTACCTGCTGCCTGGAAGAAATGGTCTGCCACTTGCCGGAGCCCCTGGGCTTCCAGTGCACCTTCATTAATGACTTTGACTGCTACCTGACCGACGTCGGAGACTTCTGCACCTGTGCCAACATCCACCATGTGCCTTTCGCCTTCAAATGGTGGAAGATGCTGCCCTAGACCCAGGTCCCCGAGCTGCCAGCTCTGCTCCAGGTCAAGTGGGCTCGCTACCAACCATTACCACACAACAGCATTCCAGTTCTTTCCCCAGTAGGGACTGGACAGTCAAGGTATGATACTCCTCCTTCACCCTGTTACCCCTGCTGCTCCTGGGTATCCAAGGGGGTGGCAAACACCTGCCAGTTTGAACCCCTTGGGAAGTAGATAAACGGTCTTCAGCTGAGAGATGGTTACTAAATAGCCAATAAAGCTGTAGCTATTCTGAAAAAAAAAAAAAAAAAAAAAGAATGTCTTTCATTCCCATAACTCTCTCTTTTTTGGCAGGTTTTCAAATTGTTCTTTATGCTCATTCAGTGTCTTCTTAATATGCTTTATCTCTTTTATCATATTTTCCCTCAATTCTTTGAATTAATTTAGGAGATTTGTGTGATTATCATTGATTAGTTGTGTTAAATCCTTTATCTCATCAGGATATTTGGTTTGGTCCTTTGGCTGGGCCATCTCTTCCTGTTTCCTAGTATGGTCTTGTAATTTTTTGCTGATGTCTAGGTATCTAAACATATTGGTGAACTTACTGATGGTCAATTTTTCTCTTGTGCCTAGTGTTTTTTTTCTTTTCTCACAGCTCTTCTTTGATTTTGATTTATCTTATCCTAAGTCTTTAAAATTGCCCAGCTAATGTTATCAAAATAAGGCCAGGGACTCACTAATGAGGTGCAGATTTTCTCACAGGGGTGGGGCTAAAGAGAGAACTAAAAGCATATTTTCTCCTTGCCATTCCCTGGCCGGCCAGCAGATGGCGTTCATCGGTGAACCTTTCCATGGAGTGTTTCTCAACCTCCACTTCCCTGTGTTTCTGGTCTGGCCACAGCCAAGATTTAAAACGGGTTCTGTTGGCCGAATTCAGTGACAAGAAGCCCTCTGACTCACCCTTTTCCGTTGTAACATTTGACAGAGAGGAAGAAGTCTGTTCCCCTCTCAGTTGGCTGCAGTGAGGCATGGGTTTTATCCAGCCTTATGTCTTAAGGGTGATACATGAGAGTGGCCCTCCTTGGCCCCTGTGGGGGTTTAGTAACTCAGGTTTGTTTTTTCAGGTTCTTTGCCCTCCTGGGAGTTACTCAGCACAGTCCTGGTCTGCTGATCCCCAAAGCAGGTCCCTCAGACAGCTTTTGGCCCTTTTTCTGTTGTTTTTGTGAAAGAGTTGAACCCTGCCTGCCTACTCCTATGCCATCTTCTTGGAACTCTCTATACATCATCCTAAAGTCTGACATTTCTGTTATATTTTTGGATACTTAAACTTGAGACAAAGAGACAATTATGTTTTTGACAGTATGGGGAAAATATATTCCTGCCTGACCCTTTTATTGTATTGTGATGATGCATATGTATGGAGATTACTGAAGTCTTACATACAGAGTAATAATATGTCTACGGAATTAAATATTTCTTCCTTAAAGGGGAGTTTGGTAATGCCAAATGCTTAGCTCTTCAAACTCAATAGAATGGTCAAGCTAAAACCCTCTCAACTAAAATTTCAAACTAAAGTTAGGGTAAAAGGTTTTATCTTGACTTAAGAATGAATAAGAATTTCTCATTTTGTGGAAAAACATTTATTTCCAGTCAGCAATCCCTTCTTCATATCAGTGTTTTCATTCTGTTAAAGTAAAATTAAATTTTAATACTGCTGATTCAAAATAGCATGTACAGAATGATTTCATTTTTGTAAAATTATTTCCATCCATCCATATACTGACATAAAAAGATATCTGAAATGATGTTTATCTAAAGTTAATGACAGTTATTTCTGGATGGTGGTATTTGAAGGTGGTATTTTAAAATCTCTCTTTTGTACTTTTCTGCATTGATTAAATTTTCAAAATGAGAATGTATTATTTTAAAAAACAATGAAACACAATTTTTTTAAGTCTAAATTGGAGAAGACTTGTGACAATTAATCTTCCTTTGGATATTTCAAAAGCATCTCAGATTCAAATGCCCAAAACCAAAGATGCAACCTTCCGATACCAAAACATATTGTCTACTCATGTTCCCCAACTCAGTATTGGTATACTGGAATGGTATACAGTTATACAAGCCAGAAACTTAAGTCTTAACACCTCCCCTTCTGCCCATACATCCATTCCATCACCAAATCTTGTCCATTTTATCTCAAATTATTTATTACAATCTGTTCACTTCTTTTTATCTCCAGTTTCCTTTATCTGGACTACTGTGACTCTTAACTGGTCTAGCAACATCTACCTACCCTTGTCCCCCACAAATTCTTTCTTCTTATTTCAGTCAAGAGTGATGTCTTCAAAAAGCAAATCTGATCATGTCAATCCTAGGGCTTCAACAGCTACCCATCTTACTGAAAATGAAGACAAAGCTGCTTACCATCATCAATTTTAAGACCCTACCTACTTTCTTAGATTCATGGTGCACCAACTCTTCCTCACTCTCTTCACTTCAGCTCAACTGGCCGGCTTTCACTCCTTTCAGGCTCCGCTTCTCTACAGGGCCTTTGCATATGCTGTTCTTACTGCTTGGAATCATATTCCCTCTGCTTTTCACCTAGTTAATACCTACTCATCCTTCAGGTCTCTGTTCAATTGTCCCTTTCAAAGTGGAGACATCCTTGACCTCTCTTTAATAGGTCAAATCCAAGTTACTGTATGGTATCTTATATCTCTCCTTGTAGAACTTATTACAGTTGCAATTTTATTTACACAAGTCTGTTAATGTTTAACTGTCCCATCAGAGTATAAGTTCCATGAAGATAGGGACCATACTTGTTCTTGCTCATCAAATCCAGTACCTAGCAGAGTGCTTGGCACAAAGTAAAAGGGTGATCAAAAAGTAATTGTGCCCGAGCAAATGGACACAAAAAACAGCAAAAACGAGGAGTGGGGGAAATGGATAAAAATAAATAAATAAATCTATTTTTAAAAAGTAATTGTGTGAACAAAATTTTCTAAATAAGGCTACAGAACAGTAACATGCAAGAACATTAGATATAGAGGTGGGCTTTCCAGATAAAGATAAAACAAAATGAATATAAAAATACAAAAATAGTTACTATATAGGGTAGCTACTACATGCTGGGCACTTTATAGGCGTTATCTTATTTAATCCTCACATCAATCCTGCAAGGCAGGTATTATCCCTGTTTTAAAGACATGGAAACTGAAGCACAGAGAGATCAAGTGACTCACTTAAAGTCATACAACTAGCAAATGGCTGAGCTGAGATTGGAACCCAAGTCTCTTTAAAGATCTTCACCATTTTTATTCATACTTTCCTTTCTACTAACCCTGCCTCCAAACATCCCGTTATTCTCTAATAAATCACCCTCCTATTAGTCAACAAATGCCTCCATTCACACAGTACTCAGAAGGACTCTCAATGGTAGCACAAATGCATTGAAATTTGTCCCTAAATGATTCCAAATTTACAATGTTGGTACTATCTGTGTGTAAAATGGTGCCAGGAGTAAGATGAATACACCAAGACCCCAAGCTTACTAGTTTGGGAAATCTAGGATTTTGAAAAATTTTATTTAACAGTAACAATAAATGTATTTTCAGACTTTCTTTACCAAACTATATTCAATAACTATATATGTACAATACATGTATACAAATATGAGATCTACACACAGATACACCACTTTCAATAATGAAAGTTCTGACTGTAAGGCCCTGATTTACATTTTAATAGGCTTACTCATTTTGAAGAAATAATACTTACCATAAAAATTCAAACACAGAAAAGTACAAAGTAAAATAAAGCCCAAATTCCACCATTCAGCATTTTGTTAGCGACTTTTCATATTTCTCTCTGCATATATATATATATATATATATATATAATGTATATAATTTTATGTAAATTACATTATAATATATATTCTCTTCTATAAGCCTGCCTCCTTCCCACTACAGACTGCATTGTGGATAACTTCCTACAGTTCAATTGCATGTACATCTGACTAATGCTATATGCAATAACTAGGCATCTGGTCCATGAACTTCAGATACCTCTTATGATAGTCTAGGTTAAAGAGCTTCAAAATTCATTTTTATACTGAGCAAATACAATAACTTACTGGCTCTAAGAAAACTGATGTGCAACAGAGAATTGCTTTTCCTCAAAACGCAAACTCTTTTTGCAACTCGAACTCTTTTTGCATCACAAGATTGAATAAATCTCATTCCAGAAGCTTTCTTCTTTGATTCTTTTTTTTTTTTTTTAAGATTTTATTTATTTATTCATTTATCCCCCCCTTGCTGCTTGTGCTCGCTGGGTCAGCTAACCACACTGTCCGGGTGGGCTTGCCTTCACCAGGAGGCCCCGGGAACCGAACCCGGGGCCTCCCATATGGTAAACGGGAGCCCTACTGATTGAGCCACAGCAGCTTCCCATCTTCTTTGATTCTTGATATTTTTATTTAGGTACAATAGTCTTACACAAAGGTCAGCAAACCATGGTGCAACACCTGTTTTTGTAATTCTGGCCCTTTCCCAGAAGAAGTTTGCTGACCCCTGGTCTAAAAGATAATTTTCTCAAAGACAGTGAATCTAGACAAGGGTAAAAGTCTACGCCATTCTTTCATAGTGACTGTAACTACAATTAGCACTCAATTACAGGCCTGAGTCAATTTTTAAGGTCTTAGTTCTTATAAATTAAGAGGATCAGGTACAAACAACTTACTTCATATACTTTGTTCCAGCTCTCTTTCTCTAATTTGTGTTGACTCTGTTTAAGTTGGTTTAAACTTGGCTTAATGAGAGAATTTCCTACTGTTTCTTTTGTCCAGTTGTCCACCAGCTTGTGTAAGTCATCTGTGAACATCCCTTTCTTACTAGCTGGAGATTGCTGGCATGATGCTGCATTATTCTCCATACACAGTGGATCTATAAGAAAAAACAGGGAAACCATGAAATGAATTAAAACTGATTAGTAGATACTTTTCTTTGGCCAGCAATGTAGTTAATAGAACCACAGGTGGGGTACAGATAGGGTGACTACATTCTAGTTTACCTGAGAAAGTCCTGCTTTAAATCTGTTGTCTGGAGTAATTACTTAACAGTACTACTTTTAAATGTATCCTCTTGTTTGGATGGTAAATTATTATATATGGTCATCTTATGTATAAGTATAATAAATAATAGCCCACCCAAATTTGTATAAACCCTAATCTTTTCATCAGCTTCCTCAGAATCTACTTAAGAAGAGTTAAAAAAGAATCATAAAATGTTAAATGTGGAAAGAAATCTTAGAGGTCTAGTTTTAAAATGGGGAACAATGTCTAGGACAAGTAAATTCACATACCCTAGCTTTGCAACTAGTTACCAGCAAGCAGAGCCCAGCCTGGAACTCTGAAACCTAGACGAGGACTCTTTCCTTTACACTATGCCATACTGAATTTAAATAAGATTCAGAAAACTAGAATCGCATTTCATTTTTAAGATCTATATTTATTTGTTTATATAAAAAGAATGTGTGTCTAGAACAGCAGAAATGAGGATGCAGAAGGGTTTGATGAACCTCATGAGTTCTGAAGGACAAAATGTCCACAAAAATGAAAGAAATCAATTACAAATATCTCTGTCACCGAAAAGTTCCCTAACCTGAATACCACATTAAGTCTTTAAATTATTCAGTACTATTATATAGGCTTACCAAATCATTCTCATAGAAAAGATTCATAGGGTTCAAATTCCTCTGACTGATTTACCACCCACTCCCCCCCCAAAACAACTTCCAAAAGTTACCAAGAACAATGTACTGTATGAGAAGAAAAAAATGCTATTTGAATGTTATTCCATGCCTAACTATGTTGTATATATGGTAGGAACATTTATTTATTGATTTGATTTAAAAGTTATTCGTATCATACTATAAAAAACCAGTTCATTTAAAGTGGAAAACCAAAACGTGTACTAACAATGCACATTAAAAGAAGTACTCTACAAATGTGGTTTCTGATAGGTAGTAACATGACTTACTAATTTCAAAAGTACTCTTTTTTTTTTTTAACTTTATTTTGTACATTTAATAATTGAAAACATAAGCAATTAAAAACTAAAAAGTAAACACAGATGAATAAATATATACATTTCTCAATTAAATGTAATGGATACATGTAAATTTTTTTATTGTTTTGTTTTTTGTTTGTTTTTTTGTGTGTGTGAATCAAACAATATATTACACAATATATTTGGCTCATAGTAATGCATTCATACAGTATTTGTCCTTTTGTGTCTGGCTTGTTTCACTCAACATAATGTCCTCCAGATTCATCCATGTTGCCATATGCTTTATGACTTCATTTCTTCTTACAGCTGCATAATATTCCATCGTGTGAATAGACCACAGTTTGTTTATCCATTCATCTGTTGATGGACACCTGGGTTGTTTCCAACTTTTGGCAATGATGAACAATGTGGCTATGAACATCGGTGTGCAGATGTCTGTTCGTGTCACTGCTCTCAGTTCTTCTGGGTATATACCCAGTAGTGGCATTGCAGAGTCACGTGGCAAGTCTATATACAACTTCTTTACGAACTGCCAAACAGACCTCCATAGTGGTTGTACCATCCTGCATTCCCACCAACAGTGAAGAAGTGTTCCTATCTCTCCACATCCTCTCCAACACCTGTAGCTCTCTGTCTTTTTAATAGTGGCCATTCTGATAGGTGTGAAATGATATCTCATTGTAGTTTTGATTTGCATTTCCCTAATCATGAGTGATGTTGAGCATTTCTTCATGTGTTTTTTTGCCATTTGTATTTCTTCTTCGGAGAAATGTCTATTCAAGTCTTTGGCCCATTTTTTAATTGGGTCATTTGTCTTTTTATTGTTGAGCTGTAACATCTCTTTATATATCCTAGATATTAAACCCTTATCAGATATGTGATTTCCAAATATTTTTTCCCATTGAGTCGGCTGCCTTTTCACCCTTCTGACAAAGTCCTGTGAGGTGCAAAAGTGTTTAATTTTGAGAAGGTCCCATTTAGCCAGTTTATCTTTTGTTGCACGTGCTTTGGGTGTGAAGTCCAAGAAACCACCACCTACTACAAGGTCTTGAAGATGTTTCCCTACATTTTCTTCTAATAGTTTTATGGTCCTGGCTTTTATATTTAGATCTTTGATGCATTTTGAGTTGATTCTTGTACAGGGGGTGAGATAGGGGTCCTCTTTCATTCTTTTGGTTATAGATATCCAGTTCTCCCAACACCATTTGTTGAAGAGACTGTTTTTTCCCATCAGCGTGGGCTTGGTAGGTTTGTCAAAAACCAGTTGACTGTATAGGTGAGGGTTTATTTCTGGATTCTCAATTCTATTCCACTGATCGATATGTCTATCTTTATGCCAGTACCATGCTGTTTTGACCACTGTAGCTTTGTAATATGTTTCAAGATCAGGCAGTGAAATTCCTCCCACATTGCTCTTCTTTTTTAGAATACTTTTGGCTATTCGGGTGCACTTACCCTTCCAGATGAATTTGGTAATTGCCTTCTCTAATTCTGTAAAGTAAGCTGTTGGGATTTTAATTGGTATTGCATTGAATCTATAAATCAGTTCGGGCAAGATTGACATCTTCACGATATTTATTCTTCCAATCCATGAACAAGGAAGGTCTTTCCATTTGTTTAGGTGTTTTTTAATTTCTTTTAGCATTGTTTTGTAGTTTTCTGCATATAGGTCCTGTACTTCCTTGGTTAAATTAACTCCTAGGTATTTGAGTCTTTTTGTTGCTATTGAAAATGGAATTTTCTTCTTGATTTCCTCCTCAGATTGTTCAGTACTAGTGTACAAAAACATTACTGATTTTTGCGTGTTGATCTTATATCCTGCCATTTGCTGAACTCATTTATTAGTTCACGTAGTTTTGCTGTGGATACTTCAGGATTTTCTACATAGAGGATCATGTCATCCGTAAACAGTGAGAGTTTTACTTCCTCTTTTCCTATTTGGACGCCTTTAATTTTTTTGTCTTGTCTAATTGTCCTAGATAGAATTTCTAATACAATATTGAATAACAATGGTGACAGTGGGCATCCTTGTCTTGTTCCTGATCTTAGGGGGAAAGCTTTCAACCTTTCCCCATTGAGTATGATGTTGGTTGTGGGTTTTTCATATATGCCTTTTATCATATTGAGGAATTTTCCTTTTATTCCTATCTTTTGAAGTATTTTTATCAAAAAAGGATGTTGGATTTTGTCGAATGCCTTTTCTGCACCTATATCTCAATCATGTGGTTTTTTTCCTTCAATTTGTTAATGTGGTGTATTACATTGATTGATTTTCCTATGTTGAACCAGCCTTGCATACCAGGAATAAATCCCACTTGGTTGTGATGTATAAGTCTTTTTTTTTTTTTTTTTGATTTATTTATTTACTTTATTCATTTTAACCCCCCCTTCCCCATTTGCTGTTTTTTGTGTCCATATGCTGCGCAATTCTCCGTGTTTGTTTCCTGCCACCTCTTCTCATCCTCCTCCTCCTCCAGTCTTCACCAGGATTCGAACCTGGAGACCTCCGATGTAGGAGAGAGTTATTCTGCTGCCTGCGCCACCTCAGCCCCTGGCTTCCGGAGCTTTCGGAGCATTTCGTCTTGTCTCTCCCCTGTTACGTCATCATCCTGCTGCCTGGCTCCCGGGGCCCGACGGCTCAGCGGCACACAGCGCCTGGCTGCCCATGCGCCTTCTATATATATATATTTTTTTTATTTTACCGGGAGGTCCCGGGGATCGAACCCAGGTCCCTCCATATGACAGACGCCCCCTGTATAAGTCTTTTTTTTTTTTTTTTTTTAAAGATTTTATTTATTTATGCATTTATCCCCCCCTTGCTGCTTGTGCTCACTGGGTCAGCTAACCACGCCGTGCGGGCGGGCTTGCCTTCACCAGGAGGCCCCGGGAACCGAACACGGGGCCTCCCATATGGTAAACGGGAGCCCTACTGATTGAGCCACAGCCGCTTCCCTGTATAAGTCTTTATATGCTGTAGGATTCGATTTGCAAGTATTTTGTTGAGAATTTTTGCACCTATGTTCATGAGAGAGATTGGTCTGTAATTTTCTCTTCTCGTGGAATCTTTATCTGGCTTTGGTATTAGGGTGATGTTGGCTTCATAAAATGTGTTGGGTAATTTTCTCTCCTCTTCAATTTTTTGGAAGAGTTTAAACAGGATTGGTGTTAATTCTTTTAGAAATGCTTGGTAAAACTCACCTGTGAAGCCATCTGGTCCTGGACTTTTCTTTGCTGGTAGATTTTTGATGACGGATTCAATCTCCTTAATTGTGATTGGTTTGTTAAGTTCTTCTATTTCTTGTTGTGTCAGTGTAGGTTGGTTATAAGTTTCTAGAAATTTGTCCATTTCACCAGGTTGTCTAGTTTGTTGGCATATAGTTTCTCATAATATCCTCATATGATTCTTTTTATTTCTGTGAGGTCATTTGTAATTTCCCCCGTTTCATTTCTGATTGTATTTATTTGCATCTTCTCTCTTTTTTTCTTTGTTAGTCTAGTGAGGGGTTTGTCGATTTTATTGATCTTCTCAAAGAACCAGCTTTTGATTTTGTTGATTTTCTCTATTGCATTTTTGTTCTCATTTTCATTTATTTCCGCTCTAATCTTTATAATTTCTTTCCTTCTTTTTGCTTTGGGATTGGTTTGCTGTTCTTTCTCTAGTTTCTCAAGTTGTTCAGTTAAATCTTTGAGTTTAGCTCTTTCTTGTTTCTTAATATAGGCATTTAGGGCTATAAATTTCCCTCCCAAGACTGCCTTTGCTGTATCCCATAAGTTCTGATATGTTGTGTTCTCATCTTCATTTGTCTCAATATTTTTACTGATTTCACTTGCAATTTCTTCTTTGACCCACTGAATATTTAGGAGTGTGTTGTACAATCTCCACACATTTGCAAATTTCCTTCTTTCCTGTCTGTTATTGATTTCGAGTTTCATTCCATTATGATCTGAGAAGGTGCTTTGTATAATTTCAATCTTTTTATATTTATTGAGAGCTGTATTGTGACCTAACATGTGGTTTATCCTGGAGAAAGATCCAGAGGCACTTGAGAAGAATGTATAATCCACTGAGTTTTGATGCAGTGTTCTGTAGGTCTAACTTGTTTATCATATTGTTCAAGTTCTCTGTTTCCTTGTTGATCTTCTGTCTAGTTGTTCTATCTAATGATGTGAGAGGGGTGTTGAAGTCCCCGACGATTATTGTAGAGATGTCTATTTCTCCCTTCAGTTTTGCCAGAGTTTGTCTCATATATTTTGGGGCACCCTGGTTAGGTGCATAGATATTTATGACTGTTTATCTTCCTGGAGGATCGTCCCTTTTATTAATATATAATGGCCTTCCGCATCTCTTATCACTTTTTTTTGCATTTGAAGTCTGTTTTGTCTGATATTAGTATAGCTACCCCTGCTCTTTTCTGTTTACTATTCGCGTGGAGTATCTTTTTCCAACCTTTTACTTTCAGCCGGTTTGTATCCTTGTGTCTGAGGTGAGTTTCTTGTAAGCAGCATATGGATGGCTCATGTTTTTTTATCCATTCTGTCAGACTGTATCTTTTGATTGGGCAATTTAATCCATTCACATTCAATGATATTACTGAAAATGCACTATTTATTTCCTCCATTTTATTCTTTGGTTTTCATATGTCATCTTATTTTTGTCTCTCTTTTTACTCTTTTGGTTATCCTTTCTGCTTTTCTTTCTTCTATACTCTCCGCCAAGCCTCTCTCTCCTGTCTTTTTCTTTCAGGTTCTAAGGCTTCCTTTAATATTTCCTGTAAGGGTGGATTCTTTTTTGCAAACTCTCTTAGTTTCTGTTTGTTTGTGAATACTTTATATTCACCTTCATATTTGAAGGACAGTTTTGCTGGATAAAGAATTCTCGGCTGGCAGTTTTTCTCTTTCAGTTTCCTAATTGTATCATACCACTGTCTTCTCGCCTCCATGGTTTCTGAAAAGAAATCTGCACAAAGTCTTACTCGACGTCCTTTGTACGTGATCGTTTGCTTCTCTCTTGCTGCTCTGATAATTTTCTCTTTATCTTTTACATTTGACATTCTGAATAATATGTGTCTTGGCGTAGGTCTATTTGGATTTATTCTTATTGGGGTACGGTGTGCTTCTTGGACATGAACGTTCATTTCTTTTGTGAGAGTTGGGAAATTTTCAGCTATTATTTCCTCAAATACTCTTTCTGCCCCTTTTCCTTTCTCTTCTCCTTCTGGAACTCCAATGACACATATGTTCTTGCGTTTTGTATTGTCATTCAACTCTGAGTCCCTGCTCAATTTTTTCCATTCTTTTCTCTCTCTGTTCTTTTCTCTCTTCAATTTTAGCTGCTCTGTCTTCAGTATCACTTATTCTTTCTTCTATCATTTCGAGTCTACTGTTGTATGCTTCAAATGTATTTTTGACTTCACCTATTGTGTCTTTCATTCCCATGAACTCCGTTACTTTTCTTTTCATGATTTCAAATTCTTCTTTACGTTCGCGCAATGACTTCTTGATGTCATTGATCTCTTTAACTATATTCTCTTTCATCTCATTAATTTGATTTTGGAAATGTGTGCTCATCTCACTGATTAGTTATCTCAAATTCTGCATCTCTTCTGGGACTTTGCTGTATTCCTTTTCTTGGGCCATGTCTTCTATTTTCTTAGTACGGCCCGTAATTTTTTGCTGGTGCTTAGGCATCTGGTTAGTTTGTATTTTACTTAGATGCTCTATCTCTTTCTCTTTTATGGGGTTTTAGTGGCAGGAGGCTGTGAGTTACCACCGCTCTTTGATTTTTGGCTCAACCTTGATTGTTAGGATTGTTCTGTTGGTTGCTCAAAACTGGGCACTGGACCCAGTGATTGGTTGTAGAGTCGTTTCCTAAGGCCTTGGGCAGGGAGCCTATAGAGGCCAGGAAAAGACTCTCTTACTTATTTATTTTCTTATATGCACTTCCTTGGTCTGCTAGGAGATGGCGCTTGATGGCTGCTCTTAATTCAGTGCCTGGTCGGAGCGTATTTGTTGTGACACAGACCAGATCAATGTGATAGAGCTTCCTGTCTGGGGCCTAAGAGCCCTGTGATTCAAACTTTCTGAGGCAGTTCTCCAGACTTCTCTCGTAGCGCCCCCCTTTTCCCACCTAGGAAATATTTCCACTCCCGTCTCAATCCTCAACAATCAGTCCCTGTTAGTAGAGGATGAGATTGGGAGGTTTGTATATCTTTAGCCCCTTGCAGGCTCCAAGGCAAACAAAGGCGCAGCCCCACCCAGCATGGAAGGGCTCTCGGGACAGGGCAGACCAAACGTGGGAGTCAAAAGCAGGGTCAACCCCAGGCTCTCTCTCCCCTCTCCCGTGGTGTCCTGAACAATTAGTCCAGGCTAGAAGAGAGGGAGGTTGCGAGGGTCGGATTTCTCCAGTCCTTTCTAGGCTCCCAGGGCAAACCGCCATGTGGAAGGGTCCGTGGGGCTCCGCAGCCCAAATTTCAGGTCAGAACCTGAGTCAGGCTAAGGCTGTGTCCCTCTCTCTCTCCCCTTTCCGTGAGTGGCAGATCCCTGAAGCCCCCTTTGTCTGTGGTCGCAGGCCCAGGGGCCCGAGAATTCTGAAGAGTGTGGGGGAGGGTGCCGGCAGCAGCAGAAGCTGCTACTTGCAACTCACAGTTCTGTAGTCGCGATTTCCCTCTTCTGTCCCTCTCTCCTCTGGGTGGTGTGCAGCCTTCACCTGCTGACCTAAACCCTAGAAGATCTTTTTCGGGGCTGTTTCAGCTTGTCCTCTAGCAATTTTTCTGGAGAAGAGATTCCCGTGTCTTACTAGTCCGCCATCTTCCCGGAAGTCTCCAAAAGTACTCTTTAATATTCATTTCTTATTGATGAAATGAATAAAACCAGAGTTCAGTCCTTGGCACTGTTTTTTGGTATTGCTCCCAAGATGATACCTACATTCAAAGAATTTCAGCAATCACCCCTCTGCAAATGTTTCTATCTCTTATCTCAAATCTTGATTTCTGTCTTCAATCCCAACCTCAAAATCAACTCCCAAATGTGTTTTTACACGTGGATATCAAGAAATCATTCAATTCAATACACCTAGAGTGAAACCTATCATGTCCTGGCAAACCAGGTCTTTCTCCTATCATATTTCTTTTAAAGATATCACATTTTCTCCAAACTACCCAGACTCAGATCATTTGGATTTGCCCATAAATACACATAAGTCCAGTCCATCACCCATGGTAATTCATCTCGTTTCTTTTCAATCATTTCCATAATTCTCTAAGAGCTTAGTCATCTAATAAATTGACTACTATGATTGCAATGATCTAAATGGACTCATTCCCTGGCTTTAGCCAATATATTCTTCATACTGTCAACAAATTAATATGCTGTTTTCAGCATTTCACTCCCGGGTTAAAAAAAACAAACAAACAAAAAAAAAACTTCAATAGTTCCTTAATAGTTAACAACAGTGGGTTCTCAACATGTTTAGGCAGCAAAGTCCTTAGAAATCATGGTTGTCTTTTCAGAACAAATATATTTGATTTATTATCCCTAAACAAGTATATTACCTTATTTATTACGCTTAAATATATAATTATGTATTAGACCAGATAAATTATCTTACACTAAACTTTAGTTAAGCACAGCTAAAATCTAGCATAGATAGCTGTGCTTTTTTAAGTATGGAAGAAAAACCTCTGGTGTAAATCCACCATCCAATAGTTATATTCTCCTTCACCCAAATAAATCTTGCGTTTTACCATCTGCATGCCTTTACACCATGCCATTCTACCTATTGACAATACTTTTTCCACTCCATGTCATCAATTTTAATGCTGCCCATTTATCCTTCAAAAACAACTCAAATCCTACCTCCTTCCTGGAGTATTCCCAGACCACTGCAGCCCTTGATGATCTTCCATTCATTCCACGTACCCAACTGTAGACACAGTTTATGGTACTGGTAGCCAAGACAATATGATATTTAAGAACAGAGGCTTTAGAGTCACATAGATCTGAATTCCATCATTTATTAAATTAGATGCTAAGGAAGTTGCTTAACCTAACTAACCTCAATCTCCTTACCTATAAGATATAGAAAACTATCTCATAGAGTTGTTTTGAGGATTATGATAATGTATATAATGTATTTATGCTTTGGGATCTCTAAAATCACCCATGCATTTCAGTGATTCACTAGGAGGTCCCATGGGACTCAGTATATAGTTTTACTCATGGCTAAGGTTTATGACAGTGAAAGGATACATAATAGGATCACCAAGAGAAAAAGACAGGAGTCTGGAGAAATCCTTGTACAGACTACCTTATGCTCTCTCCCTATTGTGAGGGGGCACACTTGAGCAAGCTCACTTCTCCAGCAATGATAAATCCAGTAACGTGTGCAATGTTTCTGTCCAGGAGAGCCATTATAGATTTAGTTCCCAAGGTTTTTATTGGGGGCTGATCATGTAGGCACCTTCTGCCTAGCATGTACCAAAATTCCAGATTCTCAGAAGGAAAGCAGTCATTCAGCATAAGTCACATTATTTGTATAAACAGCCTAGGTAAAATGAACCACACTCATCAGTTAGGGAACAGAGGGAAATCAAGTTCTCACAAACCAGCCAAGGGCCAACCTTGCACACAGGCTTTTCTAAAGATATCATTCTCATGCCTGCTGTTAAATCTTTTTGTACAGTTTAGCACAGTGCTCATATTATAAGTAAACTACATATATACATTGTAGATATCATTACATTACAACACCATGCATTCATGTTTCCCACAAAGCAGCCATAATTGTGGGCAGAGAAGGATGGGTGTGGATCTCTGTATATATGTCAAGTGGATTTTGTGGTAAAATTGCTTTGGGAAGTGTTGTATATTATTGCTTTTCTTGGAAATTCTCAATTCATATTAGCAACTTAAAGGCCCTGGGAGATTCTACATATAAACTGGTTTATATATGATTGAGCCTAGCATTTCCCATTTGACCATGTAATACTTATTAACTCCATGCTGGAAGCTTGAAATTATTTTTTTAGCAGGTAGGAAAGAGAGTATTTCACTATTGTACTTCTGTTAACTTACTGAAATGTTTAGATCATTTCCAAAGCATACAATATAAAAATGCATTATTAAATAGGAACTAAATTATCTTCATTTTCTATTTCTTTTGATTACTCATTGAAGCCAAGTTTGCAAAGATCAAATGCACTACACATTCCTTCTAGTGGTTTTGTTACTTTATTGCCTATCACAGGAACAGGTAATTCCATATTTCAAACTCTAATAGCTCTATTTCAAAACTGGCTGATAGTTCATACTTTTCTCATTTGGCTAAGATTGGTGAACACATTTGTTAGCCTGAGGTTAAAAGGGAGATCCAGGAGGTGAGATAGCCACAGGGGGCTTGATAAATTCTCCACATATCCCAGGAAGTTCTTCACATGCACACCAAAGAGAGTGGAGGGCCCAAACCACCCACACATCACTGGCTGACAGAGTCTGAACATGCAAGAACAGGCACGGGAGATCCTAGAGGAAAGTAAAAGATGGATCAAACTAGAAAACAGCCTGAAGTTTGAACAATCTGCCCAGTCCACAGAGAGATCCAACAGTAGAGAATGGAAGCCTTTCTGGCTTGAAGTATTTGATTGGAACCTTGGACAAATATTTAAAGATTAAGCAATGCAGACATAGGGGCCACTACTAGGAAGCCAGGCTTAAAAGTAAAAAGGAAAGGAAAAAACTGAGCAGAGACATTAGTGGCTGTATACTGTAGGACTGACAAATTTAACATATTTAGCCCATCCACAAAAGCTGAAAAGAATGCATGGAAAAGATATGTGGGAATTCTAAATAGCAAACAGTAGCAGGTAGACTAGATAAGACCAAAATTTAAAATACGATTAAAATGTCAGTGAGTTTACCAATGTTTCCCATCTGATACCCGTGACTAACCTAGAAATGGCACTGGGGTACAAAGAGAGACATCTCCAGGGGAAATCCTCTACTTCCACCTCAAGAAATGGGACAGGGAATGCCCAACATTCATATAAAGTGCAGGAATCCCTCATTTTCCCCTCTATTCTCTGTACTCTTCACCCTAGTCCCCACGCAATTATGTGCTGAGATGATACAATTGTTGGAATTATCTGACAAAGACTTTAAAGCGGCTATCATAAAAACACTCAAACAAGTAATCACAAAAAATATGGAAACTAATGACGTATTAAAGTCTCAGCATGATATAAAATATATAAAGAACATCATACTGGGAATTTTAGAAATAAAGAAAGACAATATTCAATATAAAAATCTCACTGGATGGGCTCAATAGAGGAATGGAGATTACAGAAGAAAGGGTCAGAAAATGTGAAGCTACACCAATGGAAATTATTCAATTTGAATAAAAGAGAGAAATGAGATTGACAAACAAACATGAACAAAACCTAAGGGTCAGTAACAAAAGATCTAACATTTGGGTTATGGAGTCCCAGAAGAAGAGAGAAAAAAAGAGTGTGATAGGGAAAAAAAAAAGTTTTTAGAAATATTAGCTGAAAACTTGCCAAATTTGGCAAAGAACATAGATTCAGATTTTCAAGAAGATCAGTGAAACCAAAAGTGGATAAATGCAAAGAAACTCATGCCCAGACACATAATTACCAAAACCGAAAGAGGAGGAACTGCTGAAAATTAAAGATAAGGAAAAATTTCTGAAAGCAGACAGAGAAAAACAATGCATTCTATACAAGAAAATAATGATTGAGTTATTGTGGATTTCTCATCACAAATAATTGAAGCCAGAAGAAAGAAGCATAACATTTAAAAAATGCCGAAAGGCAGAAATATCAACCAAGATTTCTACATCTAGCAAAAGTTTCCTTCAGGAATAAAGGAGAAAGAAGACATTATCAGATGAAAGAAAATTAAAGAAAATTTGTTGTCAGTAGACCTGCTCTACAAGAACTGATAAAGGGAGTTCTTCAAAAGAAAGGGAAATTATATGAGTAGGAAACATGGAAGAGCAGGGATGAAGGAAGAGCAAAAGGAATGGTAAATATCTGAATAAAGATTAAGAATTCTTCTCTTGAGTTCTTTAAAATATGTTCGACGGCTGAAAGTCAAAATTTGAGAACTGTGGGAAAGTTCCGGGGAAGATGGTGGAGTAGGGAACCTCCAGGACTTAGTCCTCAGAACAGAGGTGTGCATGGCTGATCACAGATCATGGATTTTGATTAGCAAATTTGGATTGCTGAGTCCTGGCTATGAGGGCAGCTATTGCTTCAACCCATTCTGGGCAAAGGCAGTAGCAGCCATTGTTTCAATCCTCCCCAGACAGGGGTGGAGGTGGTGGAAATTTAAAAACACATGGCTTAATCAGGGCTGTGGGGGAATTTAGTTGTAGGGCTGCATTTGCTGGGCAGGTAAGGAAAGCTCAGCTTTGGGGAGCCATCTGAGATTTTGGCACCCTTACTGACTCCCTCCACAGGGCACTTTGGAGCTGGTCTGCACCCACATCATGGGTCCCTGGCCCTGTATTGACTGGGAAAGATCAAATTGGGAAAGCCCTTGTCCAGGTGACCCACCTCACAAAATTTACCCTCACGGCAAAAGCAGCATGAGAAAATGAAAGGAGTGTAAAAAGCTATTCAGGAGGACAGTCTGGAACAAACACCTGCTGGCTTCAATACCAGGTGGAGTGAGTTTTGACCCTGGGAAACAGACTGGAAAACCAAACTCCTGTAAACAGGGAAACTCCAAAACAACTAACAAGCAAAAGCCCAGGACAAGACAGAGGCCCAGTAAGACATGGAAAATGATGCACAGTGCATTCGCATTGGGCAGACCTTCCTGATAGGAGTGCTGAAGCTCAAGAAAATTTGTTTTGTCACCACAAGCTAGAAACAGACATACCAGTGAATAAATCCCAGAGTTAACATTTTAAAATATTAAAATGTATAGTGTGCAACAAAGAGTACAAGACAAACAAAGAAACAGGAAATGATGGCTCATCCAAAGGAAGAGGATAAGGGAAAGGGTAAAAAATACAGAAAACACCAACAAAGAAGAGGAGAATGTGGACAAAACAAAGACTTTAAAAAAAATGACCTTAAAATGCTCAGGGAGATAAAGGAAAGTACAGAGAAAGAACTAAAGGATATCAGGAAACCAATGAATGAGAAATATGAGAGTTTTAGTAAAGAGAGAGAAAATTTTAAAAGGAGCCAAATAGAATGGCTGGAGTTGAAGACCATAATAACTGAAATGAAAAATGCCCAGGAAGGCTTCAAGAGCAGACTGGAGCTGGCAGAACAAAGAATCAGTGACTTGAAGACAAGACACTTGAAATCAGTTAGGCTGAGGAGCAGAAAGAAAAAAAATATTAAAAGTAAAATAGCCTAAGAAAACTATGTGACACCATCAATGCACCAATATATGCATTAGGGGGGTCCAAGAAGGAGAAGAAAGAGAGAAAGGGCCAGAAGGAATAGTTAAATAAAATTTTAATGACAGAGAACTTCCCAAACTCAGCAAAAGACGGGAATATGCACATCTAAGAAGCTCAGAGAACTTCAAACAGGATAAACATGAAGAAAAATATAACCCACAAAGAACAAAAAAGTTAAAAAAAGAAAAAAAAAAAAACCACAAAAACCATGCAAAATAAAAACAAAAAAAAGATAGGGAAAAAAGGGGGGAAAAAAAGAATTACAACCCATGCTATATTGATGGCACTATCAAATACAAAGGACCAGGAGAGAGTTCTGAAAGTTGGAAGAGAAAAGGAACGGATTACATACAAGGGAGATCCAGGTAGAATGAATACTGCTTTCTTATCAGAAATCATGGAGGCAAAAAGGCAGTAGGCTAAAATACTTAAAGTGCTGAAGGAAAACCACCACCAGCCAAGAATTTTATATCTGGTGAGACTCTCTTTCAGAAATGAGGGGGTACATCACTGCTAGACCTGCCCTACAAGCAATGCTAAAGGGAGTTCTTCAGACTGAAACAAAAGGATACTAGACAGTGGCTCAAAGCAGCATAAAGAAATAAAGACCTGCAGTAAAGGTAAGAATTTGGGTTATTATAAATGCCAGTATTATTATATTGTATTATTTGGTATGTAACTCCACTTCTTCATACAGGTGCTAAAATGGAAATTCATAAAGAAATAATGATAAATTTAGGTTTCTGGACATACAATGTACCAAGATATAAGTGGTAACAAGTACAGAAATGGTGGGGAGACAGAGGGGTATAGGAAAAGTATATGTGCATGCTATGGAAGTTAAGGTGGTATCAAAGTAAATATAATTGTTATATATTTAGGATGTTAAATTTTAACGCTATGGTAACCAAAAGGAAAACAGATGAAAAATATATCCAGATAGAAATGACAAGGTACTCAATATGCGACAACACAAGAAAACAAATCAATATCAAAGTAGGTTTTAATGGCAGTTAAGGACAAAAAAGCTACAAGACAGACAAAAGCTAAATAGCAAAATGGCAGAAGAAAGATCTATATTATCAGTAGTGATGTTAAATGTAAATGGATTGAACTCTCCAGTCAAAAGGCAGAGACTGGAGTGGTATCATCAACATGGTGATGTAAACATCCCTTGAAAAAGTCTCCCCAGAGACTTAACGAGTAAAAGGACAAATTCTACTTGCTTTGAACTCTGGAGGATGGTAGAGACTAGAGAACGATGCCACAAATGCTAAATCAAAGAAACAGAAAAATCACAGGTCGAAGAATTCCAATCTTGACTGTGAGTCAGTTCACCTTTCCCCTCACCCTCAACTGGTCCTATGTAGCTCAGGAGCCACACAGAGGCTCTCACTATGGACAGAGACTGTCGTTCAAATCACAGCAGCAAGTCAGAACTCTGTGCATAGCCAGGCACAGGGACTTATGTCCACAGAGACCCAGGAAGGATTGCAAGCAGCTGAGGAGTGCTGCATATAGAAGGAGCCTCTGGGGGGTGGAGGCAGGGGGGAGAGATAGCTATAGAAAGGCTGGTAAAAACTGTGACAAATCCAGTTTCAGTTGGCTGGTCCACCTAAAGGCAAAACAGACTTTTCTGAAGTGACCCACCTTTCTGGATTGACCCCATCTGGCTCCCTGGTATGGGATATGCTAAAAGAGAAGACTCCTAAGGCACTAAAGTCTCATAGAGGGGGAAAAAAAAAAAAACGGCGCGGGTTTAAACTGAACTTCTATAAGATAGGATGGGTCCCAGAACTGAAAACATGGCACTGAGTGAGGAAGAGAATTTATATAACTCATAAGAGCTATGGAAGAAAGTCTGCAGAAACACAACAGACAGACCAAGATTCCCAGAGATGGCACAGAGAAAAGGAAGTTCTCCCTTGGAGGTGAAACAATTGGACAAAAAGTGCAAACTTAAAAATTACACTGCACATCCAGGTCAAGAATCAGATGAAGAAGAGCTGAGAAAATCTAAACAGTTAAACATGGGCTATTCTAAATGTCTAGAATGAGTTAGACTAATAAGCATCAAAGAAGAGCCCTAAACAAAGCCAAAAAATAAAAATAAAAACCTAGATAAGAGGGAGAAATGGACTATCACATTTAACCAATCAAGAGAATCAGATGCCTAGACATCAGCAAAAATCACAAGCCATACTAAGAAACAAGAAGATATCGCTCAATCAAGGGAACAAATTAGTGCATATTTTAAAAAATGAAGCCAAGTCTTAACGTTAAGAAATATTGAACCATATTTTAAAGTTTGTAGATTTGAAGTCCTCACTACACTTTCATGGGGAAAGAACTGTCATCATTGAAGAATTTTTGGTAATAACAATGTGTTTTGTTTCTTCTAGCAAACAAGTTCATAATAATACACTACATGAGTGGTGCTTCCTAGGGTCTAAACTCCATTTATGAGATTAAGGTGAATCATGGTCTTTCCCTGTTAATAGAACGTGCTTTTAAAGAAAAAAAAATGAAGAAAGAAATATACACCTCTACAATAGCTGGAGACACCCATACACTACCGTCCTCAATACAAGGAAACAGAGAACTTAAATGATATGATAGATGAACTAGACCTAGTAGACATATCCAGAACATTGTACCTCCCAATATATATATCTCTCTATATATATTCCCCAAAATATTCATTCTTCTCAAGAGCACATGGATTCTTCTCTAAGACAGACTATAAGTTGGGTCACAAAACGAGTCTCAATAAATTTAGAAAGACTGAAATCATACAAAGATCATACAAATCTTCTCTGACCATAATGGAATGAAGATACAAATCAATAACAGGTAAGAACTGGAAAATCCACAAATATGTGGAAGTTAAATAACACTCTCCAAAACAACCAATGGGTCACAGAAGAAAGAAAGATGGATATAAATAATATCAGAAATGAGAAGGGGGGGGCATTATTTCTAATCTCACAGAAAGAATCGTTAAGAGATACTATGAACAACTGCATGCAAACTAGACAACTTAGATGAAATGGACAAACTGCTAGAAACACAAAAAACATACACTGACTCTAGAAGAAATAGAAGACCTCAACAAACCAATCACAAGTAAAGAGATTGAATCAGACATCAAACAACTCCCCAAAATGAAAAGTCTACAGTTGACCTTGTAGAGGAAACGGGCTGAGCCCAGAGAAAAACGGAGCCCCAGGAAGAGAGGAACCCAAGAAGCCTAAACCCTGGCAGATGTCGGCAGCTGTCTTGCTCCAACACGTGGCCATAGACTTTGGTGAGGGAAGTAAATTATGCTTTATGGCCTGGTAACTGTGGGTTTCTACCCCAAATAAATACCCTTTATAAAAACCAACCGGTTTCTGGTATTTTGCATCAGCACCCCTTTGACTAACTAATACACCATGGATGTAAAGGACTTGTATACAAAAAAACAACAAAACATTACTAAAAGAAATCAAAGAAGACCTAAATAAATGTAAGGACATTCCATGTTCATAGACTGGAAGACTAAATATAGTTAAGATGTCAATTCTACCCAAAATGATATCCAGATTCAATGCAACCCCAATGAAAATTCCAACAGCGTTCTTTGAAGAAATGGAAAAGCCATTTTTTAGAAGGGTAAAGGGCCCTGGAACAGCCAAAAATATCTTTAAAAAGAAGAACAAAGTTGGAGGACTCACATTCTGACTTTAAAGCATATTACAAAGCTACAGTGGGCAAAAGAGCATGGTACTGGCACAAGAAATGATATCTCGACCAATAGAATCGAATTGAGAGATCAGATAAGACTTTCATACCTATGGCAAATATATTTTTGACAAGGCTGCAAAGTCTACCCAACTGGGACAGAAGAGACACTTCAACAAATGGTGCTGGGAGAATAGGATATACATATGCAAAAGAATCAAAGAGGACCCCAATCTCATACCGTATACAAAAACTAACTCAAAATGGACCAAAGACCTAAATATAAGAGCCAGGAATATAAAACTCCTTAACAAAAAATGCAGGGAAGCATCTTCAGGATCTTGTGTTATACATGGTTTCTTAATCCTTTAAGCCAAACCACAAGCAATGAAAGAAAAAATAGATAAATGGGATCTCCTCAAAATTCAAGACCTTTGTACTTCAAGGACTCTGTCAAGAAAGTGAAAAGGCAACCTACTCAATGGGAGAAAATATCTGGAAACCACATATCTAATAAAGGTTTAATATCCAGGATATATAAAGAAATCCTATAACCCAACAATAAAAAGACAAACAACCCAATTTAAAGATGGGTAAAAGATTTGAATAGACATTTTTTCAAAGAGGAAACACAGGGGAAACGGATGTGGCTCAAGTGACAGGGCTCCCGTCTACCATATAGGAGGTCCAGGGTTTGATTCCTGGGACCTCCTGGTGAAAGGTGAGCTGGCCCGTGTGGAGAGCTGGCCCACGCAGAGTGCTGACCCGTGAGGAGTGCTGGCTCATGCAGGAGTGCTGGCCGACGTGGAGAGCTGGTGCAGCAATATGATGCAACAAAAAGCAATACAGAAGTGCTCGCTTCGGCAGCACATATACTAAAATTGGAACGATACAGAGAAGATTAGCATGGCCCCTGCGCAAGGATGACACACAAATTCGTGAAGCGTTCCATATTTTTGTGTAATATTTTAGGTAATCTAAGCACCTCTTAAAATATATGTGTGTATATATATATATAAATAACATTTTTGTAAGCAAATACACATATATGCATATATATTTATATATCATTTTGCAAATGTTTGTATGTATTGTGAGAATTTTGATTTTTACCCATAATAATAATAAAAAAATAAAAATAAAAAAAAAAAGCAATACAGAAGAGAGACAATAAGAGACACAGCAGACCAGGGAGCTGAGGTGGTACAAGAGATTGAGCGCCTCTCTCCCACTCCAGAAGGTCCCAGGATCGGTTCCTGGTGCCGCCTAAAGAGAAGACAAGCAGACACAGAAGAGCACACAGAAAGCAGACAGCAAGCGGAAAACACCTGGGGGGGGGGGGGACAAACACAAATAGCTAAGAAGCACATGAAAGTTGCTCAGCATCACTAGCTATTGGGGAAATGCAAATCAAAACCACAATGAGATATCATTTCATACCTACTAGAACAGACACTATCAAAAAAACAAACAGAAAACTACAAGTGTTGGAGAGGATGTAGAGAAAGAAGAACACTCATTCACTACTGGTGAGAATGTAAAATGGTACAGCCACTGTGGAAGACAGTTTGGCAACTCCTCTGGAATATAAGTATAGAATTGCCATATGACCCAACTATCCTATCACTAGTTATATACATAGAATTGAAAGCAGGAACTTGAATAGACATTTGTACACTGATGTTCACAAATGCCAAAAGATGAAAGGAACCCAAGTATCCAGCAATCAATGAATGGATAAACAAAATGTGGTATGTACATATGATGGAATATTAGTCAGCTGTAAGAAGGAATGAAGTCCTGATGCATTCGACAACATGGATGAACCTTGAGGACATTATGTTGACTGAAGAAGCCAAACACAAAAGGACAAATATTGTATGATCTCACTGACATGAATTAATTATAATAAGGAAACTCATGAAATTAGAATCTAAAGTATAGGTTACCAGAGGGATAAAATGAGGGTATAGAATGGGGAGCTGATGCTTATTTTGTGCAGAATTTCTATTTAGGATGACTGTAAATGTTTGATAATCAATACAGGTGATGGTAGTATATTATTGTTAGTTTAATTAACAGTGCTGAACTATGTTAGTGGTTGTAGTTGAAAGGGGAAATTTGGGGTCGTATATATTACTAGAAGGAAAGGTAGGTGACAAAACATGGGACTATATAACACAGTGAACCCTCTTGTGGAAGATGGACTGTGGTTAATAGTACAAATATAAGAATGCTTCTTTCATGAATTATAACAAATGTATGACACTATTATAAGAAGTTAACACAGGGGAAAAATATACCTAATGTAAACTATGGGCCATAGTTAACAGTAATAATTTAATAGTTTTTTAATCAATTGAAACAAAGATACCACAATAATGCAAAGTGTCAACAATACAGGGTATATGGGAAGGTAGTATTTTTTTTGCATGGTTTTTCTGTAAACTTAGAACCTCTCTAATTTAAAAAATTACAATAATTAAAAAGAACATGCTAAGTGAAAGATAAGACACAAAGCTCTACATATTGTTTTATTCCATTTATATAAAATGTAAATATAAATAAATTTATAAAGAAAGAATTAGATTAGTGGTTATGTAGGACTGAGGAAAGAAAAAGCGATTGATAGGTGATTGCTAAGTTATAGGGGGTTTGTTTTTTTGGAGCAATGAAAAGTTTCTAAATTGATAGTGGTTATGAATAAACAACACTGCAATTATACTAAAAGCCACTGCTTGTACACTTTGGATGGACTGTATGTTATGTGAATATATTTCATTAAACCTGCTTTTACAAAAACTTTCTATGGACGGGATAAGGGACCCCAAGTTGCTAAAGCCATCTTTAAAAAAAAAAAAAAAAGAAGAAGAAGAATGAAGTTGGAGGACTCACACTTCCTGATTTTAAAACTTATTACAAAGCCACAGTAATCAAAACATCATGATATTGGCACAAGAACAGACATACAGACCAATGGAGTCATATGGAGAGCTCAGAAATCAAACCTCACATTTATGGCCAACTTATTTTTGATAAGGTGGCAAAGAATTGGGAAAGAGTCTCTTCAACAAACAGTGCTGGGAAAACTGGATCTCCATTTGTAAAAAAAAAAAAAAAAAAAAAGGAAGACCCCTACCTTACACCATATACAAATGTCAACTCAAAATGGATCAAAACCCTAAATATAAGAGCTAGAACTATCAAACTCCAAGAAGAAAATGCAAGGAAGCATCTTAAGGATCTCCTGTTAGGCAATGGTTTCTGAGAATTTATACCTAAAACACCAGCAACAAGAAAAATTAGATAAATAGAACCTCATCAAAATTAAAAACGTTTGAACCTCAATGGACTTTATCATGAAAGTAAAATGACAACCTACACAATGGGAGAAAATATTTAGAAACCACATATCTGATAAAGGATTAATATCCAGAATATATAAAGAAATCAATCAATTCGACACAAAAAGACAACCCAACTAACAAATGACCTGAATAGCCATTTCTTCAAAGAAGATGTACAAATGGCTAAAAAGCACATGAAAAGATTCTCAACATCATTAGCCATTAGGGAAATTCAAATCAAATCCTCAATGAGATACCATTTCACACTCATTAGAATGGCAGCTATTAAAACAGAAATTAACAAGTGTTGGAAAGGATGTGGAGAAATCAGAACACTCACTCATTGCTGCTAGCAACGTAAAATGGTATAGCCACTATGGAAGAGAGTTTGGCAGTTCCTCAGAAAGCTAAATTTGAACTACCATATGACCTTACCATCCCATTACTAGGTATATACCCCAAAGAACTGAAAGCAAGGGCTTGAACAGGTATTTGCACACCAATGTTCATAGCAGCATTATTCACAATTACCAAAAGATGAAAGCAACTCAAGTGCCCATCAACTAATGAACTGATAAATAAAATGTGGGTATACACATGGTATCAGTCTGCCAAAGGGGTGCTGATGCAAAGTACCAGAAATCTGTTGGCTTTTATAAAGGATATTTATGTGGGGTCGAAGCTTAAAGTTACAAGGCCCTAAAGAGCCCAACTCAAAGTTGCTTTCTCACCAAAATCAGTTGCCATAGGTTGAAGCAAGATGGTCACTGACCTCTGCCTGGTCTCTCTTTCCTGGGCTTCCTCTTCTTCTTGAGGCTCTGTGGGCCCACCTTCTTCCCAATGTTAGCTGTAGGTTAGCATAGGGCTTGTCTCTCCAGGCTTCTTATATCAGTCTCGACTCTCTTCCCAAAGGGAATGACTCATCTCTCTTCCCAGGACCCCAGGACCAAAAAGGACAGAGCTCTCTCTCCCCTTGTGTCTTCTTGAGTGAATATTCATTTATATCAGCTCACCAAGGGGGTGGGGTCTCATCCTAAGTCATGCCCTTCTGACTGGATCTAATCAAAAGCCCTAAATTGATTTTATCAAGTAAACTTAAATCGTCGAATTTAATAGAATCAAAGGGTATCACACTCAGAGAAATATATTCTTTTACAAACATAATTACAAAGACTATAAACATAATCTTTCTCTTTTTGGGATTCATAAATAAACTCAAACTGCCACAACATACAATGGAATATTATTCAGCCGTAAAAAGTCATGAAGTCCTGATACATGTGACAACATGGATGAACCTTGAAGACATCATGTTGAGTGAAATAAACCAGACAAAAAAGGACAAATATTGTATGATCTCGTTGATTTGAAACAATTAGAATAAGCAAATTCACAAAGTGAGCATCTAGAATATAGGTTAACAGGGGATGGGGTGGGGATAGGGAATGGGAAGTTAAAGCTTAAAATGTAGAGGGTTCCTATGTGGAAGGATGGAAATGTTTTGGTAATGGAAAGTAGTAATGGTAGCACAACATTGTGAATGCAATTAACAGCACTGAAATAGATATCTGAATATGATTAAAAGGGGAAAAGTTAGATTGTACATATGGTAACAGAATTTAAAAAAAAAAAATCCATGAAACTACACTACAGAGTGAACCCTAAGTTAAACCATGGAGTTTAATTAACAGTACAATTATATAAATTTGCTATCAATTGTAACAAATGTTCCACACCAATGCAAGTTATTGGTGGTGGGGTGGTATATGGGAATCTTGTATTTTAGGCGTTATTGTTTTGTAAACCCACAATTTTTCTAATAAATAAAAATAGTGGAAAAAATTAGGGTACTGTGTGATAAGAGTTTTCCACATATATAGATGTATAGGCGACCTGTAAGGATATAAGGTTTCTACATTCCACTTTAAGTGGTAAAATATTGATTTTTAAGTAGACTGAAAATCCATTCTGACAATCTTTCAACTGTTTTTTGTTAACAAATCAATTTTATTGATGCACATTAATAAAGCATAAATCCATCCAAAGTGTACAATCAATGGCATTTGTGATAATCACATAGTTGTCCATTCATCACTTTAATCATTATTAGACCATTTTCTTTTTTTTTTTTTTGACATCACTTTTAATATTTTTTTATTTTTTAAAGATACTTAGATTATACAAATGTCACATAAAAAATATAAGGGATCCCCATTTGCCCCACTCCCCACACGTCCCACATTTTTCCACATTAACAACATCCTTCATTACTGAGGTACATTCATTGCAACTCATGAACAACACATTTTTGAGCACTGCTACTAAGTGTGGATAAAGTTTACATTGTAGTTTACACACTCTCCTACCCAATTCTGTAGGTTATGGCAAGATATATAATGGCCTGTATCTGTCATTGCAATGTTATTCAGGACAATTCCCAAGTCCTGAAAATGCCCCCGCATTACACCTGTATTTCCCTCTCCCTGCCCTCAGAACCTCCAGTGGTGCTGCCTCCACATCGATGATATAATTTCTTACATTGCTAGAATCACAGTAAGTCTACAGTAGAATACCAGTTAAGTTTACTTTGGTCCATAATTCATTCCCCAATCCTGAGAATTCTGGGATGGTGATGTCCACTCCAACCTCTGATTGAAAGGGGGCTGTAATCCATTAGGGCCGATGGATAGGACTCTCTCGCTTGCAGTTGTAGACTCTCTCGGTTCCTTGGTATGGTAATTGTTCATCATGACCTCCTTGTTAGTTGTCCTGGGAGAGACCAATAAACTGGTCAGGTGTTGCAACTCTGTTGAGATTCCAGTACCAGCTGGCACATGGACAGCCCAAAGATTTAAGTCTCGTGTAAGTACACCTACCGACTCTAGTACTAATTATAGGTTCAAATAAAAGGACAGAAGAGCCATGTGACTGAGTTCAACTCTGTCACACTGGGGGAGCATCAATTCCAAAGTAGGGCCCACTTACAGGGTGCCAAACACCTGAGATGTCTGCACTGCCTATAGGGTCTGGATGTCTCCAGAGCCCTCAGGAGCCCAGGTATTTATGGCAATATTTACTTTGGCAGTCAGTGAGATACTGCTGAGATGTGCATAAGCGTAACCTCTGGAATGATCACTTTTCTTTAAAGATTCATTTTATTTACTTCTCCCCCTACTTGTTCCTTGCACTCGCTCTCTGTTCTCTGTGTCTATTCATTGTGTGCTCTCTGTGTCTGCTCATCTTCTTTTTTAAAAGAGGCACTGGGAACCAAACTCAGGACCTCCCATGTGGGATGAAGGTGCCCTATCGCTTGAACCACATCCACTCCCTGCTTGTTGTTTCTCTGGTTTGCGTCTCCTCATTGCGTCATCTCACTGCATCATCTCATTGAGGCATCTTGTTGCGTCAGCTCGCTGTGCCAGTCCCTGGCATCAGCACGCTGTCTTGCTCATCTTCTTTAGGAGGCACCGGGAACTAAACCCAGGACCTCCCATGTGGTAGGTTGGCAACCAACTGCTGGAGGCACATCTAATTCCCTGGCCCATTTTTTACTTGGGTAGTTTGTCTTATTGTTGTTGAGTTACATGGTCTCTTTATAACATCGGTATTAAATCCTTATCGGATATGGGATTGCCAAATATTTTCTTCCATTCAGTCAAATGCCTTTTCACCCTTTTGACAAAGTCCTTTGAGGTGCAAAAGTATTTAATTTTGAGGCGGTCCCATTTATCTATTTTTTCTTTTGTTGCTCATGCTCTGGGTGTAAGGTTTAGGAAACTACCATCTACCATAAGATCTTTTTTTTTTTTTTAACATTTTTTTAACTTTATTTTGTACATTTAATAATTGAAAATATAAACAATTAAAAACTAAAAAGTAAACACAGATGAATAAATATATACATTTCTCAATTAAATGTAATGGATACATATAATTTTTTTTTGAATCAAACAAAATATTACACAATATATTTGGTTCATAGTAACGCATTCATACAGTATTTGTCCTTTTGTGTCTGGCTTGCTTCTCTCAACATAATGTCCTCCAGGTTCATCCATGTTGCCATATGCTTTATGAATTCATTTCTTCTTACAGCTGCATAAAATTCCATCGTGTGAATAGACCACAGATTGTTTATCCATTCATCTGTTGATGGACACCTGGGTTGTTTCCAACTTTTGGCAATGGTGACTAATGTGGCTATGAACATCGGTGTGCAGATGTCTGTTCGTGTCACTGCTCTCAGTTCTTCTAGGTATATACCCAGTAGTGGTATTGCAGGGTCACATGGCAAGTCTATATTCAACTTCTTTAGGAACTGCCAAACAGTCCTCCATAGTGGTTGTACCATCCTGCATTCCCACCAACAGTGAAGAAGTGTTCCTATCTCTCCACATCCTCTCCAACACTTGTAGTTCTCTGTCTTTTCAATAGTGGCCATTCTGATAGATGTGAAATTATATCTCATTGTAGTTTTGATTTGCATTTCCCTAATCATGAGTGATGTTGAGCATTTCTTCATGTGTTTTTTTGCCATTTCTATTTCTTCTTTGGAGAAATGCCTACTCAAGTATTTGGCCCATTTTTTAATTGGGTCATTTGTCTTTTTATTGTTGAGTTGTAACATCTCTTTATATATCCTGGATATTAAACCATTATCAGATATGTGATTTCCAAATATTTTTTCCCATTGAGTTGGCTGCCTTTTCACCCTTCTGACAAAGTCCTGTGAGGAGCAAAAGTGTTTAATTTTGAGGAGGCCCCATTTATCTACTTTTTCTTTTGTTGCACATGCTTTGGGTGTAAGGTCTAAGAAACCACCACCTACGACAAGGTCTTGAAGATGTTTCCCTACATTTTCTTCTAGTAGTTTTATGGTCCTGGCTTTTCTATTTAGATCTCTGATCGATTTTGAATTGGTTCTTGTATAGGGTGTGAGATAGGGGTCCTCTTTCATTCTTTTGGTTATAGACATCCAGTTCTCCCAACACCATTTGTTGAGGAGACTGTTTTTTCCCATTAGCGTGGGCTTGGTAGTTTTGTCAAAAACCAGTTGACTGTATAGATGAGGGTATATTTCTGGATTCTCAATTCTATTCCACTGATCAATAGGTCTATCTTTATGCCAGTACCATGCTGTTTTGACCACTGTAGCTTTGTAATATGTTTCAAGGTCAGGCAGTGAAATTCCTCCCACATTGCTCTTCTTTTTTAGAATACTTTTGGCTATTTGGGTGCATTTACCCTTCCAGACGAATTTGGTAATTGCCTTCTCTAATTCTGTAAAGTAAGCTGGTGGGATTTTGATTGGTATTGCATTGAATCTATAAATCAGTTTGGGCAAGATTGACATCTTCACGATATTTGTTCTTCCGATCCATGAACACGGAATGTCTTTCGATTTGTTTAGGTCTTCTTAAATTTCTTTTAGCATTGTTTTGTAGTTTTCTGCATATAGGGCCTGTACTTCTTTGGTTAAATTAACTCCTAGGTATTTGAGTCTTTTTGTTGCTATTGAAAATGGAATTTTCCTCCTGATTTCCTCCTCATATTGTTCAGTACTAGTGTACAAAAACATCACTGATTTCTGCGTGTTGATCTTATATCCTGCAACTTTGCTGAACTCATTTATTAGTTCAAGTAGCTTTGTTGTGGATACTTCAGGACTTTCTAAATAAAAGATCATGTCATCCGCAAACAGTGAGAGTTTTACTTCCTCTTTTCCTATATGGATGCCTTTAATTTTTTTGTCTTGTCTAATTGCCCTAGCTAGAACTTCTAGTACAATGGTGAATAACAATGGTGACAGTGGGCATCCTTGTCTTGTTCCTGATCTTAGGGGGAAAGCTTTCAACCTTTCCCTATTGAGTATAATGTTGGCTGTGGGTTTTTCATATATGCCTTTTATCATATTGAGGAATTTAACTTTTATTCCTATCTTTTGAAGTATTTTTATCAAAAAAGATGTTGGATTTTATCGAATGCCTTTTCTGCATCTATTGAGATGATCATGTGGTTTTTTTCCCTTCAATTTGTTAATGTGGTGTATTACATTGTTTGATTTTCTTATGTTGAACCAGCCTTGCATACCAGGAATAAATCCCATTTGGTCGTGGTGTATAAGTCTTTTGATATGCTGTTGGATTCGATTTGCAAGTATTTTGTTGAGAATTTTTGCATCTATGTTCATGAGAGAGATTGGTCTGTAATTTTCTTTTCTTGTGGAATCTTTACCTGGCTTTGGTATTAGGGTGATGTTGGCTTCATAAAATGTGTTGGGTAACTTTCCGTCCTCTTCAATTTTTTGGAAGAGTTTAAACAGGATTGGTGTTAATTCTTTTAGAAATGCTTGGTAGAATTCACCTGTGAAACCATCTTGTCCTGGACTTTTCTTTGCTCGTAGATTTTTGTTGACGGTTTCAATCTCCTTAATTGTGATTGGTTTGTTAAGTTCTTGTATTTCTTGTTGTGTCAGTGTAGGTTGGTTATGAGTTTCTAGAAATTTGTCCATTTCATCCAGGTTGTCTAGTTTGTTGGCATATAGTTTCTCATAATACTCTCTTATGATTCTTTTTATTTCTCTGAGGTCATTTGTAATTTCCCCCCTTTCATTTCTGATTGTATTTATTTGCATCTTCTCTCTTTTTTTCTTTGTTAGTCTAGCGAGGGGTTTGTCAATTTTATTGATCTTCTCAAAGAATCAGCTTTTGGTTTTGTTGATTTTCTTTATTGTTTTTATGTTCTCATTTTCATTTATTTCTGCTCTAATATTTATTATTTCTTTCCTTCATTTTGCTTTGGGATTGGTTTGCTGTTCTTTTTCTAGTTAAATCTTTGAGTTTAGCTCTTTCTTGTTTCTTAATATAGGCATTTAGGGCTATAAATTTCCCTCTCAAGACTGCCTTCACTGTATCCCATAAGTTTTGAAACGTGGTGTTCTCATTTTCATTTGTCTCAATATATTTACTGATTTCACTTGCAATTTCTTCTTTGACCCACTGAATATTTAGGAGTGTGTTGTTCAATCTCCACACATTTGCAAATTTCCTTCTTTCCTGTCTGTTATTGATTTCTAGTTTCATTCCATTATGATCTGAGAAGGTGCTTTGTATAATTTCAATCTTTTTATATTTATTGAGAGCTGTATTGTGACCTAACATGTGGTCTATCCTGGAGAAAGATCCATGGGCACTCGAGAAGAATTTATAACCCACTGAGTTTGGATGCAGAGTTATGTATATGTCTCTTAGGTCTAACTTGTTTATCATATTGTTCAAGTTCTCTGTTTCCTTGTTGATCTTCTGTCTAGTTGTTCTATCTAATGATATGAGAGGGGTGTTGAAGTCTCCGACGATTATTGTAGAAATGTCTATTTCTACCTTCAGTTTTGCCAGAGTATGTCTCATATATTTTGGGGCACCCTGGTTAGGTGCATAAATATTTATGACTGTTATATCTTCCTGGAGGATCGTCCCTTTTATTAATATATAATGGCCTTCTGCATCTCTTATCACTTTTTTGCATTTGAAGTCTGTTTTGTCTGATATTAGCATAGCTACCCCTGCTCCTTTCTGTTTACTATTCGCGTGGAGTATCTTTTTCCAACCTTTTACTTTCAGCCAGTTTGTATCCTTGTGTCTGAGGTGAGTTTCTTGTAAGCAGCATATGCATGGCTTATGTTTTTTTATCCATTGTGTCAGCCTGTATCTTTTGATTGGGGAACTTAATCCATTCACATTCAATGATATTACTGAAAATGCACTATTTATTTCCTCCATTTTGTTCTTTGGTTTTCATATGTCATCTTATTTTTGTCTCTCTTTTTACTCTTTTGGTTATCATTTCTGCTTTTCCTTCTTCTTTTTTTTTTTTTTTTTTACCGGGAGGTACCGGGGATCGAACCCCGTTCTCTCCATATGGTAGACGGATGCCGAATCTCTTGAGCCACATCCGTTTCCCTGCTTTTCTTTCTTCTATACTCTCCTCCAAGCCTCTCTCTCCTGTCTTTTTCTTTCAGGTTCTAAGGCTTCCTTTAATATTTCCTGCAAAGGTGGATTCCTTTTTGCAAACTCTCTTAGTTTCTGTTTGTTTGTGAATACTTTATATTCACCTTCATATTTGAAGGACAGTTTTGCTGGATAAAGAATTCTCGGCTGGCAGTTTTTCTCTTTCAGTTTCCTAATTGTATCATACCACTGTCTTCTCACCTCCATGGTTTCTGAAGAGAAATCTGCACTAAGTCTTACTGGACGTCCTTTGTACGTGATCGTTTGCTTCTCTCTTGCTGCTCTGAGAACTTTCTCTTTATCTTTTACATTTGACATTCTGAATAATATGTGTCTTGGCGTAGGTCTATTTGGATTTATTCTCATTGGGGTACGGTGTGCTTCTTGGACATGTCAGTTCATTTCTTTCGTGAGAGTTGGGAAATTTTCAGCTATTATTTCCTCAAATACTCTTTCTGCCCCTTTTCCTTTCTCTTCCCCTTCTGGAACTCCAATGACACGTATGTTCTTGCGTTTTGTGATGTCATTCAACTCTCTGAGCCCCTGCTCAATTTTTTCCATTCTTTTCTCTCTCTGTTCTTTTCTCTCTTCAATTTTAGCTGCTCTGTCTTCGGTATCACTTATTCTTTCTTCCATCATTTCAAGTCTGCTGTTGTATGCCTCAAATGTATTTCTGACTTCACCTATTGTGTCTTTCATTCCCATGAACTCTGTTACTTTTCTGTTCATGATTTCAAATTCTTCTTTGCGTTCGCTCAATGACTTCTTGATGTCATTGATCTCTTTAACTATATTCTCTTTCATCTCATTAATTTGATTCTGGAAATTTGTGCTCATCTCACTGATTAGTTCTCTCAATTTCTGCATCTCTTCTGGGACTTTGCTGTATTCCTTTTCTTGGGCCATGTCTTCTATTTTCTTAGTATGGCTCGTAATTTTTTGCTGGTGCTTAGGCATCTGGTTAGTTTGTATTTTACTTTGATGCTCTATCTCTTTCTCTTCAACGGGGTTTTAGTGACAGAGGCTGTGAGTTACCACAGCTCTTTGATTTTTGGCTCAACCTTGATTGTTAGGATTGTTCTGCTGGTTGCTCAAAACTGGGCACTGGACCCAGTAACTGGTTGTAGAATCGTTTCCTAGGGCCTTGGGTAGGGAGGATATAGAGGCCAGGAAAAGCCTCTCTTACTTATTAATTTTCTTATGTGTACTTCCTTGGTCTGCCAGGAGGTGGCGCTTGTTGGCAGCTCTCAATTCAATGCCTGGTCGGAGCGTATTTGTTGTGACACAGACCAGATCAACGTGATAGAGCTTCCTGTCTGGGGGCTAAGAGCCCTGTGATTCAAACTTTCTGAGACAGCTCTCCAGACTTGTCTCGTAGTGCCCCCCTTTACCCAGCTAGGAAATATTTCCACTCCCTTCTGAATCCTCAACAATCATTCCGGTTCTGTTGTCGCGATTCCCCTCTTCTGTCCCTCTCTCCTCTGGGTGGTGTGCAGCCTTCACCTGCTGTCCTAAACCCTAGAAGATCTTTTTCGGGGCTGTTTCAGCTTGTCCTCTAGCTATATTTCTGGAGAAGAGATTCCCGTGTCTTACTAGTCCGCCATCTTCCCGGAAGTCTACCATAAAATCTTGAAGATGTTTTCCTACATTTCCTTCTAGGGGTTTTACAGTTGTCACTTTTATATTCAATTGTGTTTAAACAATTTCTATTTTGTGTAATTATCAAAGTATGGATTTTGGTATGTGTATTGTAAGTCCTAGAATAGTCATTAAAATTATACAAGGCAATATAGAATAAACATAATAGATAAAATTTAGTTTTAAATTTTCCACTTTAATGAAATACTATAATATGTTCAAAATAAACCAAATGAAGGCAGGAATGGGGAAACAGAATTGAGAAACTGAGAGAACAAACAGAAAACAAATAAAAGTATAGACTAAAATCCAAACATATCAGTAATAACATTAAACATAAATGTTATTGTCAGAATAGATTGTCAGAATCGATTTCACAAACAGGACAATATGCTGTCTACAAGAAACTCCCTTCAAATATAATATAGGTAGTTTAAAACTAAAATGCATGAAAAAGATATATTATGCATACACTAATCAAGAGAAAGTTGGAGTGGTATATTAATACCAAAGTACACATCAACAGAAACAATATCATGGATAAAGAGAGATGTTACATAATGATAAAGGGATCAATTCACCAAAGAAGACATAACAATGGTAAATATATATACACCTAAGAAAAGAGCTTTAAAATACATGAAGTACAAAAAGCACCATCCCCAGATCACCATCAATATGTTGTCCAAACGTGCAGCAACCTGGAAACAGTCTCTATTCTCAAAGTGTGGTGGCTATGATTTTACTCAGAGCTAAGCTGGGGGGGGGTGGTTAGAGGTTGGGGAGCATACCCTCAGGGCATTACTAAAATTGCAAACTGCTGGCAACAACTCACCTACCAAAGGCTAAGGTTTCAGGTGAGGCAAACAAGAGCCTGGCCTAGAATTAGAAGGGAATTCTGGGAGAAGTAGATGAGTATAGAAAATTTTGGAAACCTCTGACATATTCCTCGGGATCTAAAATCTGCATATGCCCAGGAAAAACCTAAGAAAGGTCTTTCTGGCTGATTTGACTGCTTGGGCAAGCAGGAAGTAAAATCAAAGGTTGTCTTATAAACTGCCCAAAGCTTGAAGTCATGCCTTCTCAAACAGATATCCTTGGCAAAGACATATAGGCAAGGCAGTTAATAAAATCTCCTGACCAATCATTGGCTCACCACAAAGCTGTATTGATCCAGGTGTGACCCCTAGGAAACTAGGCTTAAAAATAACAAGAGGGAGTAAAAAATAAATAAAGGGAGCTGAGAACTCAGTGGCCACACACTGCAGGAAACACAGACTCTACATAATGAGCCCAGGAAAGTCACTAAATAAATAAGCATCAATAAGAAAAGCAATAACAAACAAACAAAAAACAACAAACCTTGGCAGGTAAAGGAATCTGAACCAGAGTTGCTACAATATATTATCTAAAATGTCTAGTTTTTAATAAAAACTTAAGAGAAATGCAGAGAAAGAGTGAAGTTTAAAAAGATTAAAAAGGAGCCAACAGAAAATGTCCCAAAGGGGGCCCAAGATTTTGGATTTTTAAATTAGCTCTTACATGTATTTTGGAACAATTTAAGGGAAAACACACCTAAAAGTGGAAGCAAAGTTTGACAACGTCTTACTAAATACACAATATCAATAAAGAATAAATTATAGGGAAGCGGCTGTGGCTCAATCAGTGGGGCTCCCGTTTGCCATATGGGAGGCCCCGGGTTCGGTTCCCGGGGCCTCCTGGTGAGGGCGGGCCCGCCCGCGCGGCGTGGTTGGCTGACCCAGCGAGCACAAGCAGCAAGGGGGGGATAAATGAATAAATAAATAAAAATCTTTAAAAAAAAAAAAAGAATAAATTATATGTAAAAAGAGAAATTATGGAAGCAGCTGTGGCTCAATTGGTTGGGCACCCGTTTACCATATGGGGGCCGGGTTCATTTCCCGGGGCCTCCTTGTGAAGGCAAGACGGCCCGTGTGGCGTGGCGTGGCGAACTGACAGAGCAAGATCACACAACAAAGGGAGACAAGCAGACACAGAAAAATGCAAAGTAAAATGGTCACAGCGAGCACAAGCAGCAAGAGGGGGATAAATAAATAAATAAATCTTAAAAGAAAGAGAGAGAGGAAATTATGGAGTTGAAAAGTACAATAACTGAAGTGAAAAATTCCCTAGAGGGGCTCAACAACACCTTTGAACTGGCAAAAGAAAGAATCAGTTAACAAGAAGATAAGTCAAAAGAGAAATCCACAGAAAGAAAAACAGAAAGAAAGAACAGAAAGAAAAAAGAATGAAGGAAAATGAACAGAGCTTTAGAGACCTATGAGCTACCAGCAAGCATAGCAAGATATGCATAATGGGAGTCCCAAAAGGAGAAGAGAAAGAGAAGGGATCAGAACAAAAATACATTAAGATATAATGGCCAAAAACATTCAAAATTTAAGGAAAAATATTAGTCTATGTATACAAGAAGCTCAATGAACTACAAGTAGAATGGACTCGATTGGGTACACACCTAGACACATCATAGTCAAACCGACAAAAGTAAAAGATAAAATCTTGAAAGAACCAAGAGAGACATCACATATAATGGATCCTCAATAAAATTAACAGCTGACTTCACATCAGAAACCATATAAGCCAGAAGAAAATGGGACAACTTCTTCAATATGTTCAAAGAAAAAGACTATCAAACAAGAATTTCATATCCAACTAAGCCCTCTTTCAAGAATGGAGTAAAAATGAAAACATTTCTAGATAAACAAAAAGGGAAATGCATCACTAGAAGAGTTGCCTTACATGAAATACTAAAGGGAGTCCTTCAGAGGCAAAGAAGAGACAGTAGAGAGTAACTCAAATCCATATGAAGAAATTAAGAGCACTGGTAAAAGTTACTACATAGTTAAATATAAAAGACAGTATAAATGTGCTTTTTCTTTATAACTCTTCTTCTTTTAACCAATCCCCACCCCACCCCACCCCCGATGACTCCCTCATCTGTTTGTTCATTGTTTTTGCTCGTTGTTGTCTGCTCATTGTTTTTGTTCGTTGTTTGCTCATTGTCTGTTTTTTCTTTAGGAGGCACCAGGAACCAAATCCGGGACCTCCCATGTGGGAGGCAGGCACTAAATTGCTTGAGCCACATATGATCTCCACTTCTATATAATTAAAAAGATAACTGCTTAAGCAATAATTATTAAACTGTGTTGATAGCTTTATATGTATAAAAATGTAATTTGTATGACAATCATACAAAGAAGGTGGGAGGAAACTTATGTAATAAGAGAAAAATTTTGGCATCCTGTTGAAATTAAGTTAGGTTATCTTGTTGTAAATTAAAGGATTGTAAATTTCATGGAAACTGCAGGAGAAGAACTAACAATTATAAAGTAAAAGAAACAAGGGAATTTAAAAGTTACACTAGAAAATACCTACTTAAATAAAAGAAGGCAGGGATTGTGTAACAGAAGAACAAAAAAGACATGACATATAGAAAACAAAGAGCAAAATCCAGGCATTAATATTAACTTGTACATAATTACATTAAATGGAAATGAAATAAACATCTCAAAAAAAAAACAGAGGTTGGCAGAATTCATGAAAAAGATGATGTAACTATACACTATCTAAAAGTTAATAGTTCAGATTCAAAGTAACATACACTTTACAAGTAAAAGGACGAACAAATATATACCATGCAAACAGTAACCAAAAGAGCTGTCATTTCTATGCATACAAAACAGACTTTAAGACAAATATTTTTCATAAGAAACAAAGAAGGACATTTTAAAATTATAAAAGGCTCAATCCATCAAGATAATAATTATAAACATATATGCAACTAACAATGGAGCTCCAAAATATGTGAAACAAAAACTGACAGAATTGAAGGGAGAAATAGAAAATTCAACAATAATCATCAAAGTCTTTAATACTCCACTTTCAATAATAGGTATAACAACTAGGCAGAAGATTAACAAGGTAACAAAAGACTTGAACACTATAAAACAACTACTCCTAACAGATATCTATAGAACACACAACCCAACAATGGCAAAATATACACTCTTCTCTACTGCGCAGGTAACAGTCTTCAGGAAAGACCATATGCTAGGCCATGAAATAAATATCAATAAAATTAAAAGGAATGCATTCATGGAAAGTATTTGTTCAAAACCACAATGAAATAAAATTAGAAATCAATGAAGGAAGGAAATTTGGGAAATTTGCAGATATATGAAAGTTAAACACCATGCTCCTAAATAACCATTGGTTCAAATAAGAAAATCCCAGGGAAATTAGAACAATTTTGATATGAATGAAAATGAAAATATAAATTACCAAAATTTATGAAATACAGCTAAGCAATGCTTAGAGGAAAATCTATAGCTGTAAATGTCTATATTAAATAAAAGACTTCAAATCAATAACCTAATATTCCACTTTAAGAAATTAGAAAGAGAAGGGAAAACTAAACCCAAAGCAAGTAAATAAAGGAAATAAGAAATACTAGAGGGAAGCGGCTGTGGCTCAATCAGTGGGGCTCCCGTTTACCATATGGGAGGCCCCGGGTTCGGTTCCCAGGGCCTCCTGGTGAAGGCAAGCCTGCCTGCACAGCGTGGTTGGCTGACCCAGCGAGCACAAGCAGCAAGGGGGGGATAAATGAATGAATAAATAAATAAATCTTTGAAAAAAAAAAAAAAAATACTAGAGGGGGACGGATGTGGCTCAAATGGCTGGGCATCCGTCTCCCATATGGAGAGATCAGGGTTCAATCCCTGGAAATTCCCGGTAAAAAGCGAAAAAAAAAAAAAGAAATATTAGAGCAGAGATAAATGAAATAGGGGCTAGAAAAGCAATACAGGGGGAAAAATTAAAGAAACCAATAGCTGGTTCCTTGAAAACATCAACAAAATCAACGAACTTTAGCTAGACTGACCAAGAGAAAAATAGAGAAGACTCAAATTACTAAAATATGGAATGAAAGAGGGGACATCACCACCAACCTTACAGAAATAATAAAGGAATATAAGGGAATATTATGAACAACTGTATAACAAATTACATAACTGAGATAAATGAGTCAAATGTATATAAAATCACAAACTACTGCAAATGACCCAAGAAGAGATATAATTTTAACAGACCTATAACAAGCAAAAAGATTGAATTATTATTTTTTAAATTTCCAACAAATTAAAAAACAGACCAGATGGATTTACTGGTGAATTCTACCACACATTTAAGGAAGAACCAACACCAAGTCTTCACAGATCATTCCAAAATCTAGAAAAGGGGGAAACACTTCCCATCTCTGAAACCAAAACCAGGCAAAGACATAAGAAAACAACAGAACAATATTCCTTAGAAATGGAGATGCAAAACTTCTCAACCAAAATATAGCAACATATAATAATATTATATACCATGAAAAGGCAGGATTTATCTCTGGAAAGCAAATTTGATTACATATATGAAAATAAATCAATTTAACATGCCATATTAATAGAAAAAAGGACAAAACCACACGAATATGTCAACAGAAGTAGTAATAGATTTCACAAAATTCAACTCCATCCTTACATAACAAAAACACTTAAACTAGGAATAGAAGAGAACTTGTACAAATTGATAAAGGAAAATTAATGAAAAACCTATGTTAATAATACTTAATGAGAAAGACAAATGTTTTCTCTCTGATATCAGAAAAAAGACAAGGATTTCCACTCTCATCACTTCTTTTACAGAACCTGGTAGCCAGGGCAATTAGGCAAGAAAAAGAAATTAGGCGTAGCCTAGGAATGTAAATGTCAATTGAAAGAAAGCTAGAGAATAATGTTTTCAAGGTTCATACATGTTGTAGTGTCTATCAGTACTTCATTCTATTTTATTGCTGAATAATATTAAACTTATGGATATGCTGTGTTTTATTCATCAGTTGAAGAAGTTTCCTTCTACTCCTAGTTTTTTGAGTTTCTTTCTTTTTTTTTACCAAGCAGGGGTGCTGGTTTTTGTCAAATGCCTTTTCTACTTCATTTGAGATGGTGATGTAGTTTTTTTCTTCTTAATTCTGGTAATATGGTGTATTACGTTAATTGATATTCTTATGCTGAACCACCCTTGTATACCTGGGATAAATCCCACTTGATCATGGTGGATGATTCTTTCAATGCAGTGTTGGATTTGGTTTGCTAGTACTTTGTTGAGGATTTTGCAACTGTATTAATAAGGGATTTGGGTCTGTAATTTTCTTTTCTGGTAGTATCTTTATCTGGCTTTGGTCTTAGGGCAGGGGTTCTTAACCTTTTTTATTCCATGGATCCCTGTGCCAGTCAGGTGAAAACCATGGACCCCTTCTCAGAATGTAGCGGCAGATAGTTTTATGACACTCAACATCAGAGGTCAGAGAAAATCAAGATAATAAGTTGATTTTTTTTTTTTTTCAATTCAAGCTCACAGACCCCCTGAAATCTTTCCACAGACCTCTTGGGGGTCCTGTGGACCCCTGGTTAAGAACCCCTGTCTTAGGTAATGTTGGCTTCTTAGAATGAGTTAGGTAGTGTTCCCTCCTATTCAAATTTTTTAGAAAAATATGAGCAGGATTGATATTAATTCTTCTTGGAATGCTTGGTAAACTTTCCCTGTGAATCCATCTGGTCCAGGGCTTTTCTTGTTGGGAGGTTTTTGATTACTGATTCAATCTCTTGACTAGTTATTTGTTTGCTGAGACCTTCTACTTCTTGAATCAGTGTAGGTAGTTTGTGTATTTCTAAGTATCTGTTCATTTCATCTAGGTTATCGAGTTTGTTGACATACTGTTGTTCATAGTATCCTCTTATTACCCTTTTATCTGTGGGGTCAGTAGTAATTTCCCACCTTTCATTTCTGATTTTAGTTATTTGTGTCCCCTTTTTTTCCTTTGTCAGTCTACCTAAGTTTTGTCTATGTTATTGATCTTTTCAAAGAACCAGCTTTTGGTTTTATTTTATTTTTTTCCTGTTATTTTATTGTCTATTTCATTTTCTCCACTCTAATCTTTGTTATTTACTTCCTTCTGCTTGCTTTGGGATTAGTTGGCTCTTATTTTTCTAGATACTCCAATTGTGAGGTTAGGTCTCTGATTTCAGATCTTCTTTGTAAATAAATTTCCCTCTCAGTACTGTCTTTGCAGTATCCCTTAAGTTTTGGTATATTGCGTTTTCATTTTCATTCACCTCACAATATTTCCTAATTTACCTTTTGATTTCTTCCTGGACTCATTGGTTAAGAGTATGTTGTTTAATTTCACTTATGTGTATATTTTCCAGTTTTCCCAGTTATTGATTTACTAGCTTCATCTCATTATTGTCAGAGAAGATACACAGCATGATTTCAGTATTTTTTAATTTATTGAGACTTGTTTTGTGACCTGACATACAGTCTGTCCTGGAGAATGATTCATGTGGTGGATTTAGTCCCTGAGCTTTCTGTTCCTTAAGTTTATATGTAGCTAATGATATGACAGAGATTCCTGAGTGCCAGGAGCTAACAAAAACAAACAAACCAAAGTGAAAAGCACATTTCCCTGTCTTTGAAAATTGGCTCTGCTTCATCTAGTGTTCTCCTTCAGTGCTTATCCTTCCTATCAAGAAGATCAGCCTGAAAAGAATGTCAAATGCAGGATCCTCGGCCTATCTTATCACACCCTGCATGGAGCCTCCTACTGGTCCTGGGCTTTTGCTGGCTCCTGGCCTTAGGATTTCCCAATTTACAGGAATTCAAATATCCTCTCTACACCCTTTGGTTTTTGTCTGTTATTTTAACTTTATTTTGTACATTTAATATTTGAAAATACAAATAATTAAAAACTGAAAAGAAAACACAGTTGAATAAAAACACACATTTCTCAATTAAATGTACTGGATACATATAAATTTTTTTAAAATCATACAATGTGTTACACAATATAGTTGGTTCATAGTAACGCAATCATACAGTATTTGTCCTTTTGTGTCTGCCTTCCTTCACTCAACATAATGTCCTCCAGATTTATCCATGTTGTCATATGCTTTATGGCTTCATTATACAGCTGTATAATATTCCATCGAGTGACTAGACCACAGTTTGTTTAGCCATTCATCTGTTGATGGACACCTGGGTTGTTTACAACTTTTGGCAATCGTGAATAATGTCACTATGAACATTGATGTGTAGATGTCTGTTCATGTCACTGCTCTCAGTTCTTCTTGGTATATACCCAGTAGTGGTATTACAGAGTCACATGGCAAGTCTATATTTAACTTCTTTAGGAACTGCCAAACAGTCCTCCACAGTGGCTGTAACATTCTGCATTCCCAGCAGAAGTGAGTAAGAATTCCTATCTCTCCACATCCTCTCCAACACTTGTAGTTCTCTTTTTAAAAGCGGCCATTCTGATAGGTGTGAAATGCTATCTCATTGTTCTACTCCCTCTGAAGTAGACTTTCACCTCCTCTGAAGTGCTCTAATTTATAACTTAATGCAGGAAGTCATTTGCCCCAGGCTGCTTTGACTTAATTATTTCTTTCACTGTTTGAACAGTCTGAAAACTGCTTCTCTGCCTTTAGGACAAATTCTGGGAGGATAAGGCTGAGACAAGATTCCTAGTTGAATTATTCAGGCTTCCAAGTGATAGACAGGCATTGAAATACAGGTGCCCCAGTATGCATAGGGGTTACTCTGCTCTCTTTCAAATAGGCCAGGGACCCACAATGAGAGGGCAGGCTTGCTCCACACTGTGCTGGAAAGAGGAATCACTTTTCCTACCATTTTTTTTTTCTGTTTCTTTTCTTTTTTTTTTTTTTTAACTTTATTTTGTACATTTAAAAATTGAACATAGAAACAATTTTTAATTGTTTAGTTTTTAACTAAAAAGTAAACACAGATGAATAAATACATTTCTCAATTAAATGTACTGGATACATATAAATTTTTTTTAATCAAACAATATGTTACACAATATATTTGGTTCATAGTAACGCAATCCATACAGTATTTGTCCTTTTGTGTCTGGCTTGCTTTGCTCAACATAATGTCCTCCAGGTTCATTCATGTTGTCATATGCTTTACGACTTCATTTCTTTTTTTTTTTTAACTTTATTTTGCACATTTAATAATTGAAAACATAAGCAATTAAAAATTTAAAAGTAAACACAGATGAATAAATATATACATTTCTCAATTAAATGTAATGGATACATGTAAATTTTTTTGTTGTTTTGTTTTTTGTGAATCAAACAATATTTTACACAATATATTTGTTTCATAGTAATGCATTCATACAGTATTTGTCCTTTTGTGTCTGGCTTGCTTCACTCAACATAATGTCCTCCAGGTACATCCATGTTGCCATATGCTTTATGACTTCATTTCTTTTTACAGCTGCATAATATCCCATCGTGTGAACAGACCAGTTTGTTTATCCATTCATCTGTTGATAGACACCTGGGTTGTTTCCAACTTTTGGCAATCGTGAATAACACCGCTACGAACATCAGTGTGCAGATGTCTATTCATGTCACTGCTCTCAGTTCTTCTGGGTATATACCCAGGAGTGGTATTGCAGGGTCATGTGGCAAGTCTATATACAACACCATTTTTCAAGATGCTTTTTCTTGATTTGGCACTTGCCCAGTTACTGCAACCTTAAACTGTTTTCCAGAATTTTGAGGAGGATGGCTCTGCCAGTGTTTGCTAGTTGCTCAAAGTTTTTGTGTGTTTAGGGGAGGGGCATTACCCTGGAGTGTCATATGCAATGCTCTTGGTCAAAGGGAATCTGGCCTCATCTTAATAGGATCTTTGAAGAGTCCTCTTACAAATGAGTTCACACATGTAAGACTGGGGGGTTAGAACTTAAGAACGTCTTTGTGGCAGACATGATTCAATTTATCACATCAGCATTTTCCTGATACCAAAACCAGAAAAAGACAATGCCCAAACAAATAAAAACAAAAACGATGAATGAAAACTATAGACCAATATTTCTTATGAACTGAGATGCAAAGGTCCTCTACAAAATATTAGTGAATTGAATCTAGGAACATATATGAGGAATAATAAACCATGAAAAAGTAGGGTTTAATCTGGGAATGCAAGACTGGATAATTTTTTTTTGGGGGGGGGGGGATTCAAGTAATTTATTTTTTGCAGCTCAGTGGGGCAAAGAGTCTCTTACTCAGGTTGCTAAAGGAAGAATATCACAAAATAATTGACATCACTCCCTTCTCCAAAGCAACAAGGCATCTTGAAAACTCAACTTCTTGGTGAAGTTTTGCAGTTGGTGGCAGGACTTAGTTTATTCATGTGAAAAAAAAAATCAATGCCATTATTATATGAACAAACTAAAGAAGAAAATGCACATGAATATATTAACTGATGCAGAAAAACAATGGACAAAATTCAATAGCCAGTCATGATAAACCTCTTAGAAACTAGAAACAGATGAGAACTTTCTTAATTTGATAAAGGGCATCTACAAATAACTTAAAGCTAACATACTAAATAGTCAAAGACTGAAGATTTTCCCCCTAAGAATTGAAATAAGGCAAGGAAGTCCAATCTCAGCACTCCTATTCAACATCATATTGGAAGTCTTAGCTAGTACAGTAAGGAAAGAAAAATAAATAAAGGGCATTTAGATTGGAAAGGAAAGATAAAATTGTCTCTATCCATAGGTGACATATTGTCTATGCAGAAAATCCCAAAGAATCTACAAGAAAACTCCTAGAACAAATAAGTGAGTTTATGGCAAGATTTTAGGGTCCAAGGTTAAGACACAAAAATTAATCATATTTCTATATACCAGTAATATATGCTTGAAAACCAAAATTTTACAAAAACAGTATCACTTATAGCATCTTCTCCTTAGGTATAAATATAGCAAAATATGTACTAGATTTGTATACTGAAAAATATAAAAAGCTGATAAAAGAAATCAAGGAATGCCTTTAAAAAATGGAGATACCCCATATTTGATTGGTAGGCTCATCATAGTAAAAATCAATTCTCCCCAAATTGATACATGAGTTTAATATTTCCAATCTAGGAGATTTTTGTAGATATAGTCAAGTTGAATTTAAAATTTATATGAATAAGCAAAGAATAAAATTGGAGGAATGATAAAACCTGATTATAATAATATCAACTAAGACATAGTAAAAAGCTACTGTAATCAAGATAATGTGGTATTGGTGAAAAGGATAGACACACAGATCAGTGGAACAGAATACAAAAGTCTAGAAAAAGACCCACACATATGGCCAACTGATGTTTGACAAAGGTGCAAAAGCAATTCAGTGGAGAAAGGATAGTCTTTTTTAACAAATGGTAATAGAACAATTGAGCATCCATATGTAAAGAAAAGAACCTAATCCCAAACCTTACACCTAATAAAAAAATTAACTCAAAATATATCATAGATTTAAATATAATACATAAAACTATAAAACTTTTAGAAGAAAACATAGAGGAAAATCTTTGTGACCTGGGATTAGGAAGAGTTTTTAAAATATTACATGAATATTACAATAAATAAAAGAAATATTTGATAAATTGTACTTTATCAAAATTAAACTTTGCTTTTCCAATGACACTATTAAGAGAATGAAAAGACAAGCTATGGACTAGGAGAAAATATTTGCAAATCACATATGCAACAAAGCATTCATATCCAAAATATACAAAAACCTCTCAAAACACAATCATAAGAAAATCAACACCCTAATTTTTTTAAATAGCAAAAATTGTTTACTTTGAGAAAAACTGGTTAAAGTATATGTGGAATCATTCTATATTATTTCTTCAAATGCATGCAAATCCATAATTATCTCAATAAAATTCCAATTAAAAATAAAACATAGGGAGTAGGTGTAGCTCAGTTGTTTGAGCACCTGCTTCCCATGTACGAGGTCCCAGGTTCAAGCCCTGGTACTTACTAAAAAAATAATAAGTGAAAATATAAATAAATAAGTAAATAAATAAAACAATACAACAAAAATGATAAAAGTCTTGAATAGCTTATATGGATGGCAAATAAGCACAAGGAAAAAATGTTCAATATCACTATTAGGGAAATAATGAAAATGAAAACTACCAATATATACCATTAGCTTGGCTAAAATAAAGAATACAAGTATTAAACAGGATATAGGGAACTATATGTATCATACATTGCTGGTGGGAATATAAAATGATACAGCTCTTCTGGAAACAATTTGTCAGTTTCTTAAAAACTTAAAATACACATACTATATGACTAAGCCATCCCACTTCTGGGTATTTTACCCAAGTGAATTGAAAAGTTACATGCACACGAAAACCAATACATGAATATTAATAAAAGCTTTATCTGTAAAAAGTTCAAAACTGGAAACCCAAATGTCCTTCAACAAGTGAATAAACTGTGATAACATCTACACCATGGAATATTAATCAGCAATAAAAAGAACAAACTACTCTAACACAAAATAACTTGAAGAATCTTAAAGGAATTAAGCTGAGGGAAGGAAGCCAGTCCAAAAGGTTACATGCTATAGGATTCTATTTTTATGACATTCTTATGAAAGTCAATTTAATATATGATAATTTAAAAAATAACTCCTTTTTAAAAACCTCTTATATAGCTTTTTTCAAAACAAACTATGTGTTTTGCAGGATAAACAGATGTCACGCTCTACCCATCCTAAATCCCCTGCCAAAGAAAACTGCCTCACCCACCCACAGCATTTCTAAAGGCGCAGCAAGTTTGTATTTTCACCATGAGATACTATGCCACTGGCATGGTTGATTAGAATGAGGCAAAGGCCTGGCTGGAGAACAGCCAATCCATAGGTCAGGCAATGGTCTCTGACCATTCCTGGTATGAAAAAGATGAGCAGAGACAAAATTTCTCTTTGAAATTTGACTAATGCCAATTAAGCAGGGATCTAAAAGTGAAAGAATGCTTTGGAATCATGTAATGCCAAAACTATCTGCAAGGTGAATTTATGGGGAAGCAGAAACTATACATAAGAAGAGGAAGTGATTCTGGAACAAAACCAAATAAAATAAAGTATAGCTATTAGTGGTAGATGACCAGACTAAAACTCCACACACTTCTGCTATTGAATCCCCAAAGTGCCTTCAATACAAGTCTACCCCCTCATCTCTATCTTTATGAGGATTACAAATTACAGTTCCTTTTCTTCAATTCTAAATTAGTTTTCTTTTGCTGCTATAACAAACTAACAAAAAATTAGTGGCTTAAAACAACACAAATTTATTAGCTTATAATTCTGGAGGTCAGAAGTCTGACAAGTTGCACTGGGCTAAAATCAAGGTGTTGGCAGGAATTTCTTCCTTCTGGAGGCTCTAGAGGAGAATCTGTTTCCTTGCCTTTTCCCACTTCTACAGGCTGCTTGTATTCCTTGCTTCATGGCCCTATGTCTCCATCTTCAAAGATACTGCATCTCTCTGACTCTTCTTCTCTTCTCATTATCTTTTCTTTGACCCTTTCTTTCATCTCCCTCTTCTACTTTTAAGGACCCTTGTGGTTACATTAGGCCTACCTGGATAATTCAGGACACTCTCCCTATTTTAAACTCAGCTGATTAGCAGCCTTAATTCCATCTGCAATTTCAATTTCCTTTGCCATGTAACCTAATATAGTCACAGCTTCCAGGTATTAGGACATGGACAAATTTGAGGGGCCATTATTCTATCACAAGTTCTGTTGAGATACATATTCTTACAGTCCACCCTCAACCCCCATCTTGACTTGGCACTTGTAATCAAAGAAGCCTGACCTGATTAACAACTTCTTTATTGGCTAAAGTAGAGACTGACCCTCTTTTTTCAAAGTCAAAGAAGTGCCATTTCTAATAGTCTCATTACAAATAAAGATCGCTTACTTCGGAGAGAACATGAGTATATTTTTAAGATTGTGACAAACACATTCCCCCAAAAAACTCTAAATGCTAGACCAGCAGTTCCTATTGACAACATTTCAAAAACTATTTTGGGGGGATTATGACTGAACGCCTCTAAGTCAGAATCCCGCCCAGGTGGAACGATACGGCAGCGCCGCAGAGCCTCGGTTGGCCTCGGATAGCCGGTCCCCTGCCGTCCCCGACGGAGCAACGACGCCCGCGCCCACGCGTGCAGCATCCCCCACGGCGTTTCGGGACCGGGATCCGGTGCAGAGAGCCCGTCGTCCCGGGAAACGGGGCGCGGCCGGAAAGGGGGCCGCCCCCTCGCCCGTCACGCACTGCACGTTCCTGGGGAACCTGGTGCTAAACCACTCGTAGACGACCTGCTTCTGGGTCGGGGTTTCCTACGTAGCAAAGCAGCTCCCTCGCTGCGATCTATTAAAAGTCAGCCCTCGAAACAAGGGTTTTTGTTTTGTTTTGTTTTGTTTTGTTTTTTTAAAGAAGAAAATAAAAAAGAAGAAATAAAAAACTATTTTGGGGATTGATAACTATTTGTTATCCAAATGAAAACATAAAACACACTCATATGCTCCCCCAAATCTATCAACACCATTATTTCATAAAAGAACATTAAACACCAAAAAAAGTACAAAAGAATCTTAGAATAATCTGCACTTCTTTAAATCATTTTCGTTTAATAAAAAACAAATTATATCATTTTAATTTTTATAATTTTGCTGATCTTTCACCAGGCTTTTTAAAAATCACTTTTAAGACTGATTTACCTGTAGCAACTAAGCCATTGTCCCCATGTGTCAAGGACTGGGGACGGCTGCGAAGTTTGCTTTTGAAAGATCTTGGTCTACGTGGTGATGTAGGTGGCAGAGGAATCTCTGATGACTGGGTTTTTCTGTCTTTAATTAACCGAAGGCGTTCGTAGAGTTCCTGCAGCTCCTTATTCTGCTGGGTTTGAAGATTTACCACCTCCTGAATGTGTCTGAGTGAAAACCATGCAGAAAGAATTTTACTGGCACTGGCACCATACAGATGAGCCAAGAAATTCTATACGAGTATATGTAAAGATTAACAAGGAATTTAGATTAAGAATGTGGAAACACAATATTTTTTCACAATTTTAGGATGGAAATGCTTTCTTAAGCATAACATTAATCAGGCATAAAGAAAAATGTGAGCAAATTTAACAAGAACAAATTCCTATAACTTCAATACAATGAAAGACAATAAAGTAAAATTTAAAGTCAAATAGTATTAATGATATTAACCCTTTACTATATGTTGCAAATATAAACAGGAAGAAAATTTTTGCAACATATAATAAAGGGTCAATGTTCAGAATATACAAATTGCTCCTTAAAAACAATAAGGGAAAAAACCTTACTAAAAAAAAAGGGCAAATATGAAAAGGCAATTCCAAAGAAGAAGAAATACAAATAGCTAATAAATGAGATGGTGTACAATTTCACTGATAATCAGAAGACAACTGAAAATAAACCTTTTTAAATTTATCTGATTGGAAATGAAAAGGATTGATAATATCCAGTCCAGTGTTGTTCAGGTGTGGAAAAAACAGGCACTTTCATACATTTTTGTTTGGAGTATAAAATGTTATTAGTTATATGGGAAAACAATTTTAGCAGTATCTATTAATTTGAAATGTGCACACTTTTTAATCCAGCAATTCCACTTAGGCATCTATCCTACAAAAATTCTCACATAAGTATATAAAGATTTTCACTTCAGCAGTGTTTACATAAGCAAAACATGGGAAACAACTGAAATGTCCATTAAGGAAGGATTAAATAAATGTGGGAACACACAGACATTGGCATGCAGCAATTAAAAATAAAAAGGTGGATTCATTTGTGCAGACATGAACATATATAGGTTGACAACATTAAGTAAAAAAAAAAGTAGATTAATGGGAGTATTATGATCCCACTTTTGTAAAAAGCAAAAATTATATATTTGGTCTATATCTTGACTGACAAGATATAGACCAAACAGTTTACAGTGGCTGCCTCTGAGAAGTGTGATTGGGCATGAGAAATGGGAGGCTTTATGTTCACTATTTGACTGTATTGTTGGAATCTTTTCCTATGAATCACTTTTGTAATAACAATCTTAGAAATACCGATGTTTATGCAAAAAAGATTGTAGTTAATTCAAATTAATTTAGGTCTAAAAACTCAAGTTCCCATGTGGGAAATATTTCCCTTGGAAATATCATCTTGAGGTTTTAAAAAACTGTGAAGATACCATAATGAAAAAGAACACTGAAGACAGAATGGAATAAATTATTTTTTTAAGATTCCTCCGAGGTCTTGGGTTCTATGAGGTTTATGAGAGTCCGTGTCTCATATGCAAAATAAAATACTCATAATCATTTTGGTCATCTACAAAACCATTAATCTTTAAAAGAAGCATTTAAAACAGTGATGGATTACTGATACTACAAATTTTAAACCACTTTAATAAGAACTATTTTTATCATAAAAGTACCAGTGTACATATATTGCATAGTATTTAACATACAGTTAAGCCAAGCCTATATCTTAAGTTTTTTTCTTTTCTAAGATCAACTCTCCAGTGAGGAACGTGTAAAGCATATATTCACAATTTCTTCCTAGGCTCAAATTAAAAGGGCTATACATTATGCCTTTTAAAAATATGATCCTATATTTCAAAATGGAATACATTTACAACTTTCTGAAAAAACTGAAACAAGGTAGAGGAAAAATGGTATTACATTTTTCTCTCTCTGGAATAACAGTTTTTTTCCTCCCCTGAGCTAGGCCTTAAAAACTCTGGAAAACCTCCAAGGATTTTAACCAGTTTGAGTTTGAAGCACTCAAACTTAGTATCCAACTGGAGCATTAACCAAACATGTAGGAATCTAGCCCCCTACCTACATATATTTTTATTTCTTCCTTGATTCTGCCTGTTTTTCAAGTTGTTCAAAAGCCAGAACAGGGTAATAATTCTTTAAAGCATAAGATACACTCAAAAAATGTTAAAGTTCGTTTCAATTTTTCCAAGTAATTGCATGGGGTTATTGATAAGAAGCTTGTAAATAATTGATGGGGATAGCCATATAATAGAATACTATGGAGCTGTAAAGAAATAATGATGTCGATAAGGTAAAAAAAATAAGATACAAAAAATTGTAAATATACTACACTTTGTGGGGGGAAAGAATAAAAAACATATGTATTTGTTTGTATCTATACAGACTAACTGGACATACAATAAACAAGTAACATTGGTTGTCTTTTAGGAAAAAACTGGGTGGCTGAGGTAAAGGAGTAGAAAGAAACTATTGGTTATCCTTTCCTATCTTTTGAATTTTGAACCACATGAATAAAATGAGAAAGAATTCAGTAACTTAATACTAATTTTTAAAAAAATATGATCTAGTTTATAAAACTAAATATAAAACAGCATTCCTGGGAAGCAGCTGTGGCTCAATCAGTAGGGCTCCCGTTTACCATATGGGAGGCCCCGGGTTCGGTTCCCGGGGCCTCCTGGTGAAGGCAAGCCCGCCCGCGCGGCGTGGTTAACTGACCCAGCGAGCATGAGCAGCAAGGGGGGGATAAATGAATAAATAAATAAAATCTTAAAAAAAATAAAAAAAATAAAAAAAAAATAAAACAGCATTCCTATGGGACAAAACATATTACCACAGTATCATTAGTGAAGGTTAATGACCTCAGACACCAAAGAACAAGCTTAATCTTGGGAGTTATCTTACCTTTTCCTAAAGAAGATGAACCACTATTTCTGACTGTGTAAATTAGTCATTTATATAATACATATAATAAGAATCGCTGTAAAATCTAAAACCAAAAGTCCTGAAGGATAAGGATCAAAAAGTTCAACAAAAATAATAAATCATATTGGTAACTATCCAATTATAATTAGCCTTCACACTAGGAAAACATTTTAATACGACAATTTTAACATTCATAAATGTCTAACATTTAGAAGCCATTTCAGCTTCCTTTGTATTTTTCAATGATAAAAAGTTTTCAATCATTAATATGTCACCAATGCTAAATATTTTAGCTAACAATCAAATATTAAGTTCTATAAAACCCAGGGCAACCATACTTGTAAGAAAAGATAAAGTCCTTACTTTTCTCGTAATCTTTGAAGCTCCACCTTCAAATCCTCATCCTCTATTTCTGACTCATCATCACTGCTCATTGGGGAAGAAGGTGAATAGAAAAGTGAGCTCTGTGTTTGAACACAAGCTTGTTCTTCATGGGGTGGTAAGCACTGACCACTCTGTGGACCAGTCTTTGCTACTGACTTTCCATTGCCAGCAAGAGAGACTGAAAATTCACTATCAGAGTTAGGCTGTTTCCCAGCAGTCAGTTTCTCTCTCTTTTTAAGCAACAGCTCAGATCCAGACTGCATGCTACTATTTCCTGTGGCTGAAGTTTCTTCCAATTCTTTTTCTGGGGTCATCAAAGATACATCAGCCTCACAAGCTGTGCTGAAAGATAAGAACTTGTCACCTTGTTTGGGAATTCCTTCATCTTCTTTAAAATTCTTCGGTAAAGATCGTAACTTCTCAGAAAATGAAGTCTGTAGATTGTGCATGGCAGGCTCCATTTCTACCAACTGAGACTTTGCTGTTTCAGTAAAGACTACAACTTCTTCCCTAGAATGGCTTGTCCTCTGATTGGAAGCCGGTATGTGTTCTATTCCAAAAGATGTTACTGTAACTGACTGCTGCTGAGGAACTGTAATCACCTAAGATATAAAAAGGCAAAAGTGGCTGCCTCTGCCTAACCAAAGAACAAACCTCATGAAGAAATTCAGTATTAATATAATTTATGGCACAAACAAGTAGATGGTCTGTTGTGATGTATATAAATTAATAATACTGACATTTAAAACGCCCATCTCTACTCCCCATCTTCAAAGTCTTTCAATTCAGGCCCTTTGGGTAAAAAGAAGTTAGCTTCATATTGCTTGGATAAAATACCACAATTTAAAAATTCCATAATTAAAGTTGCTGAGATTCTGAAGGACATGAAATTAAATTTATGAAAAAGATGATCCAATCACACTCCCCCAAAATGATGACCCACTTCTGTGCTTTCCTCCAGCTACTAAAATCTCCATTTCTTTAGACTCATCTTTACTGGAAGCCTTCAAAAGTTAAGGAGATATGTGCAAGGGGAACGAATTAAATACGACAATGATCTACTTTCAAAATAAGTATTATCTACAGAGCAAGATCTTCACAATTTCTTTGTAGATAAGGATTCAACCAAAGACACAAACCTGGAACCGACCCCGCTGAAATGATCCACTTATAGCTTTACATCTACTCAAAGCCCTAGTATCAGCTGTAGACTCTCGTGTCAGAGGAATGGGATCAGAAGCCACTGCTGATTTCATATCTTCTGTTTCCACTGTAAGTTTTGCAAAGTTATAAGCAAAAAAAAAGAAGACTGTTAAGACTAAATTTGCTTTTATTACCAAAAATGAAGAAAAGTAGAAAAAGCTTAACTCCTGGTAGACAATTAAAAGGAGTTAATGTAATAAGCAACATGTATAAATCCCTGACTCTAAATCAGACATTGAAAGATTTATACCGAGATTTAGTATCTATATGAAATGAATAACTGGAAAACCAAATTAGTTATAAGAGGGAAAATAAAATGGCAATGGCATTAATGAAATGTGTCACATACATGGGCTACTTGGAAAAAGTGGCAAGATTTGTATATGAACAAAAATAAATACATAAGTAAATGAAAAGTGATGTTACCTAGTCTATGTCCCTGACTGTAAGCACACTACCTTGATGGACTTTTGATCTCTTGAAAAAGCTGGTTGACTGCCGTAGCCTGTATGCCCAGCTTTTAAATTTGCGAGTCCAGGATTTCTTGCTAATAGGATTTTTGAGACTAGGACAAGTAAAGCTTAGGCCAAAATATCCACCTCCTGTCTGCAGATGAATGGCTCCACCACTTGACACAGCAGCAGGATAGGCCTCTGGATCCCCTGGAAGTGAAGCATCTGGGGACATCTCCTAATGGAGACAAAAAGAGAAAAATCAAAATGGTAGTAATTTAGATAAAGTAGAATAGTTGTTTATACCTTGGAGTTTGTTGTACAGACCATTTAGTAATCAAAAATAGGATGCTATGTATAGTTGTATTAATAGTACCATAACAGACCAAACCTAAAGTACTCTATTGAAATTAAGCTTTCCCCTTTGTTTGAAAGTATTATTTAGACTTCAGATAAGAAAACAGTAGAAAATTAATCTTTAACCTCTTAATACTTTCCACTATCACATCAACACTGAATATCAAAAATGAAAATAAAACTATTTTTTTTGTATGTACCAATTTACTAAAAAGACTGCTGAAACCCTATGCTATTAAATTTTTCATTTAGGCTCACATTATTTATGAAAGTTAATGATGACTGACATACATGATTACATAGAAAAACAAAATCTAGGCACTTAGAAATAGAGAAATATTGCCAAATTGAGTCTCTTGCTTTATAAAGTGCATAGAAACTTTACAATGACCTCAAAATTATTTCAAAATTTCAACTTCATGCTCCAAAAATTGTTGTCACTGTCACACTACTGCTGACTATAAAATCTTGTTTTCCCTTAACCCCCAAAAAGAAAAAGTTAATTGTTGTTTTCTAAAATAATGCTTTAAAAATGAATTCTCTATAATAATTAACAGAAATTACTTTTGATCCATACATTTTGGATGGATTGTATGCTTTATTAATGTATAAATAAAATTGATAAAAATTAATAACTACAAATATTTTGGGAATATTTTGGGTCACTGCTAATCAAGAAAATTAAAGAAGTATTTAAAAGCACAAAGAATGTGATTCAACCTTTATTTGAAACACGATAGCCTCAGAGTCATAAGTAAGCATTGTTAAGACTTTAGGGGAGATCAACAGTTATTGGAGGTAAAATTCTGAACAATCAGTTTTTATTTTCCAAACTCCTGTTTTGTACTAGTAATAAAACTACTCTCATAAGGAGGAAAATAAACTCTCAAAAATATGACAATTAGAAAGTGTTGCATTGGTCCCACTGAAACTACAGAAAAAATTTTAATATGTAATGTCTAGATCAATGTGGCATATTAAATACATGTTTTAGCTTCCCTTAACAATCCAAATCCACACTCAAAAGGAAAGATTTATATGGACACATGCATATATGATTGAAGGCAGAAAAGGAAGCCCAAGTGTGGCAGTCTGAAACTGGGTGGATGCTAGAATATCCTGTTCTTAAAACGAATCCATTCCTGAGCATGTAAACCTAGAGGAGATGGGACCTTTTGATCAGATTCACTTAAGAGACCTTCCTTTTGATTATATCACTTCAGTAGGGGACGACCCAGGGTGGGCTTTAATCCTATTACTGGAGCCCTCTATAAACAGAGGAATAAAAAGCTGCAGATACAGAAAGAAGGCTACAGAGACAGAGAAAAGTCTACAGAAATCTGGGAAAGAGAAAAGGCACAGAGCAGAGCAGTTCAAAGCTGAAAGCAATAAAGCCCAGAGGAGAGGGGAGAGATGAGTGGACCCTGCCATGTGCCTGATCTCCCACAGCTGCAGCACAAGGAGAATGTGAGCCTGGAAAAGGCAGAGACTGGCAGAGATATCCCACAGCTGCAGCTTGGTGAGAAATCATATCTGACGATGCCTTGATTTGGACACTTTCATGGACTCAAAACTGTAATCTTTTAGCCTAATAAATTCCCATTGTAAAAGCCAACTCATTTCTGGTATATTGCATTGGCAGCATTTAGCAAATTAAAACATCAAGACATATAGGGACTGTTTCAAAATGCTGCAAACTGAGGTGACAGATATGGGCAGCAGGACAGAGCCAGCCCTGGCCAACCAAAGGGATGAGTAGCCAGCTAGAATGCTTACAACGCTATACATGAGCTGTCTCCAAAATATCTCTTAAACCTTATCTCATAACATTCTCCCTGCTTACTCACTGTCTTCTTTTGGTTACTTGAACACACCAAGTTTATTCCATCCTATGGTCTTGCACTTGATATAACATCTGCCTGGATTGCTCTTCAAACTGCTTTTTGAATGGCTACTCAGATCTCCACCTGTGAATAGCACCACCACATAAAAGTCTTTCTTCCATAGGGCTTTACTTTGGTGCAATCCCTATGAAAATCCCAATGCCACCACTTTTTCTGCATAAATGTCAAATCTGATCCTAAAATTCATATGGAAATACAGAGGACCCTGCATAGCTAAAACAATCTTGAAAAAAAAAGTTGGAGGATCCACACTTCCAATTTCAAAACTAGCTACAAAGCTACAATCAACAAAAGAATGCATTATTGACCTAAGGATGGGCATATACATCAACGGAATAGAATCGAGAGTCCAGAAATAAACTCATACATCGAGGGTCAGTTGATTTCCAACAAGAGTGCCAAGACCATTCAATAGGGAAGCAACAGTCTCTTCAACAAATGGTGCTGGGACAACTGGATATCCACATGAAAAATAATGAAGTTGGACTCTTTCTTTTTTTAAAAGATATATTTATTTTATTTTTCTTTCTTTATCCCCCCCCTCTACCCCAGATGGTTCTCTCATCTATCTGCTCATTGTTTGCTCACCATCTCTAGGAGGCACCGGGAACCAAAGCCGGGACCTCCCACATGAGAGGTGAGTGCCCAACGGACATCCGCTCCCCACAGGCTGTGGTGTCTGCTGCCTTGTGATATCTGCTTGCAGCATGGGGCAGCATCTACCTCGTTGCAGTGGGGGACAGCACCTGCTCGTCTTATTTTTTTTAGGAGGCACCGGGACCTGAACCCAGGACCTCCCGTGTGGTAGGCGGGCGCCCAACTGGTCGAGACACATCCACGTCCCTGAAGTTGGGACTCTTACTACACACCATATATGAAAATTAAATCAAAATAGATCGAACAGAGTTTCTGGGAAGATGGAGGATTATAGAGACGCAGGTCTTACAGGCAGAAACTGTCTGGAAACCTGTTCTGGGGCTTAGGACAGCAGGTGAAGGCTGGATACCACCCAGAAAAGAGAGGGGCGTAGAAAAGAAGGCTCAACAGGGAAAGCCTGTGGGTAAAAGCTGCAGCTGCAGCTATTGGTACCCATTCCCCCACCCTCAGAGCAGAAAGCATTGAGTTCTCTAGCCCCTGGCCTGTGGCTATGGACAGAGGGTATCACAGGGGTCTGCCTCCCCAGGAAAGGGAAGAGAGGTGGGTGCAGCCTACATCAGATTCAACTTTTGGCCAACAAATTTGGTCTGCTGTGTCCCACAAGTCACAGCCTTCCATGCCAGGTGAGGCTCCAGCATTGTTTGCCCTGGGAGCCAGCAGGGGAATAAAGAGATCCTACCTTCTAAAATACCCTGATGTAGCAGAATTAAGAATTAATTTCCTCCTTCAGAAAAGGGAGGGGCAACTGACCAAGGGAGGAGAGTGGCTTCTGAGAAAGTTTGATATAGTGAGGGTTGGCCCTGAGGGAAAATTTAATTACCAGGGTTTGAGCAGCAAAATTGTCAAAGTTCACCATCTGCTGGCAGACCAAGGAAGTGCATGCAAAGACATATTAAAAAAGACTTTTTGAGGCCTTTACAACCTCCCTTCCTAAGGCCCTTGGAAACTGGTCTGTACCCCATTAGTGGGCACATGACCCTGATTTGAGCAACTAAACAGGGATAATCCTAAAGACCTAGAAGCTGAACCAGAATCAAAGAACAATGGTAATACAGAGCAAACCACTATTAATCCCTAAGCAAGAGAGAGAAACTGAGCATCAGAGTAGCCATACTAAGAAAAACGAACATATGGCTCAGGCAAACAAACAAATCGAAACCCCAGCTTAGGGAGCGGATATGGCTCAAGTGGTTGAGCACCCATCTACCATAGGGGAGGTCCCCATGCTTCAGGAAAAAACAAAGACAAACAACAAGCAAAACAAACAAACAAACAAAAAACCCAGCTCACAGAAGATGATGTGGCTCAGTGGTTGAGCACCAGCTTCCCACATATGAGATCCCAGGGTCAAACCCAGGCCCCCAGTACCTAAAAAAAAAAAAAAACCCAGACAAGATGATACACAGGATTTGAGACAACTAATCAACGATGTTTTTATACAAATCTCCTAAATAAAATAAAATGAAGGAGTTGGAAGATAATATGGCTAAAGAGATAAAGGACATCAAGTAGACATTGGGCGACAAATACAAAAATATTCTTCTATGCGCTAGAACAAATATATGTCACTATTACAAGGTGGTAAGAATATAGAGATGCAGGGGAAACACAATTAATCTAACTTATGAACTACAGTTAACAGCAATATCATAATATTCTTGCATCAATGTCAAAGAAGGAAATATATCAATGCTAAGAGTCAATAATAAGGGGGGGGTATGGGATTTTTTTACTGTTGGACTAAGGAAAACATTCAAAGCTTTACTGGGGTGATGACTACACAATTCTTTGATGAAAGTTAGAGCAACTGAGTATATACTATGGATGGAGTGTACAAGGCATGGGACTGTATAACACAGTAAACCATGTGGTAGAAGATGGACTGTGGTTAACAGCATAAATATGAGACTGTTTTCTCATGAATTAAAACAAATGTATAATACTAATACACAGTGTTAATAATAAGGGGTATATGGAAAAAATATACCAAGAGTACGCTATGGATCATCGTTAGTGGTAATAGTCTGGTCGTATCTTTCATAATCTGTAACAAATGTTCCACAACAATGTAAGATGTTGGTGGAGGGATGATGTATGGGAATTCTGCACATTATGCTTGATTGTTTTATAAGCTCATAACTTCTCTAATAAAAATTTTTTACAAACTTGAGTCCAAGATGAACAACAAAAGAGACAATAGCAATTAAATCCAACATATGATCTGGGACTGGATATAAAAATGGTGGAAAAAAGGCCTAAATGCGCATTATTGGGACATATGAAAAAATTGGAATATAGACTCTTAGTTTTATTTCAATGTTAAAGTTCTTGAACTTGATAACTGTATTTAAGTTGGTTACATGAGTGAATATCATTGTTCTTAGGAAATTTATACTGAAGTATTATGAGTATACAACCTACTCTCAAATAATTAGAAGATTGATTGATGGATGGATGGATAGGTAGAATGATACAGCAAATATGGCAAAATGTTAAAAGAACTGAGAGCAGTGGCATGAAAAGAAATCTGAACACCAATATTCACAGCGACATTGTTCACAATTGTCAAAAGATGGAAACAACCCATGTGTCCATCAACTGATGAATGGATAAACCAACTGTGGTACATACACATGATGGAATATTATTCAGCTGTAAGAAGAAATGAAGTCATGAAGCATATGGTCTAATATTGATTGAAGTGATGAATGTGCAATGCAATGATTATACCATATGCCATTGATTGTACCCTATAGATAAATTATACGGTTTATGAACAAAAAAAATAATAGGGTGGGTTGGGGGAAAATACACCAAACGTAAGACATGGACTATAGTTAGCAGTAATACTTTGATGATGCTCTTTCATAATTTGTTACAAATGTTTCACAACAATGCAAGGTATTTGTGGTGGGGTGATGTATGGAAGCCCTGTATGATGTTATGTATGTTTGTTTTGTAAGTTCACGACTTTTATCATTTATGTATGTTCATGTATGAATGATATACTTCAATAAATTGTTTTTAAAATGAAAAAATGTTAATATCAGTGGGTCTGGGTATCTGGGATGGGGAGAATGTTAGAATATTCTGTATGTTGTATGTTTTGCAACTGTTGTATAAGTTAGAAATTATTTCACAATGAAATGTTAAAAAAAAGCCCAGGAAAGAGGTGCCTCACCTTCATCAACACTTCCACCAAATCTCAGATGCATAAAAATTATCAGGACATTCTTCTTGGAAGCACCTTCATCTACACCTTTTTTCTTCTACTCCACTCTTAAAATCTTCTTAAATCAACCTAAAACATCACAGACTTCTCTTTGTTCTTCACACTACCTTGGGCCTTCAAGGAACTCTCCCAGATCTTCTATCAGATGAATCCAATCTTTACGATATCATCACTACCTTTATTCCAAACAGACCTAGAAAACCAACCTTGATTCAATGATTTTAAAAAATGCTTACTGAGGGGAAAAGAAAAGATGACACTGGGCAAGCACAAAAAAGAATTTAAAACCCTGAATAGAAAAATAACAGAACTAATGGGAATGAAGACACAATAGTGAGATAAAAAATATATTAAAGGCATAAAATAGCAGACTCGAAATCATAAAAGAAAGAATCACTGATGTAGAAGACAGAATAGCTGATTTTGAAGGGAGGGAAGAACAAAGTGAGTAAAGAATGGAAAAAATGAACAGGGGCTCAGGGAATTGAATGATAGCATAAAGCACAATAACATATATGTCATGGGCCTTCCAGAAGGAGAAGAGAAGGGAAAAGGAGTAGAAAGAGTACTTGAGGAAACAATGGCTGAAAATTTCCCAACTCTCATGAAAGACGTGAATTTACATGTCTAGGAAGCACAGCATACACGAACCAGAATAAATCTCAATAGATCTACTCCAAGACATATACTATTCAGAATGTTAAATGCCAAAGATAAAGACAATAATCTGAAAGCAGGAAGGGAGAAGCAAACCATCAAAAACAAGGGACACCCAGTAAGACTTAGTAGGGATTTCTCATCAGAAACCATGGAGGCAAGAAGACAGTGTTATGATATAATTAAGATGCTGAAAGAGAAAGATTGTCAACTGAGAATTCATGATCCAGCAAAACTTCCCTTCAAATATGAAGGTGAGTCTAAAATATGCACAAATAAACACTAAGAGAATTTGTAAACAGGAATCTGGCTATACAGGAAGCACTAAAGGGAGTTCAGCATCATGAAAGAAAAAGACAGGAGAGAGAGGCTAGGAGGAGAATGTAGAAGTGAAGATTATCTGAAAGGGTAACCAGAAGGGTAAAGGACAGAGGAAAATAAGATATGACATATGAAAGCCAAAGAATAAAATGGTGGAAATTAATAATGCATTTATAATAATAACACTGAATGTGAATGAATTGAACTCCCCAATCAAAAGCAATAGGCTGACAGAATGGAATAAAAAAAACATGAGCCATCAATATGTTATCTACAAGAGACTCAACTTAGACCCAGGTGTGGCAGTTTGATATTATTTATGAATTCCAAAAAGAAATACTGATTATGTTTGTAAACTGGTCTGGTTCCTCTGGGTATAAGAATCCTTTGATTGTATTAGATTCAGCTGAGACGTGTGATTAACTTATGTTAAGATTAGGGTTTTAACTCAATCACATCATTAGAGTCCCTGCCCCCTTAGTGGGCTGATAAAACAGACTCACACTAAGTAGAAATACAGAGAAGAAGAACACAGAGGAAGAGAAACAGCTCATTTGACAGGATCCTGCAGTCCTAGAAGAGAGATGAGCCAGATAGTCTACAGCTGAACTTGTGAAGAGACCAGAGCAGCTGAGAAACCAGCCCTGGGAAGAGAGACCAGCCTTATGCCAGCATACAGCTGAGATTGGAGAAAGCTGGGAGCACAGAGCCTTAAGAGGAATGAGGAAGGCTGAGCCCTCAAATACTTTGCCCACCATCTTGTGGCAACATGTGGCAACAGACTTTGGGTGGAAAAGTACCTCTTAAGTAACCTTGAGTTGGACTCTTTAGGGCCTTGTGACTATAAGCTTCTACCCCAAATAAATACCCTTTATAAAAGCCAACAGATTTCTGGTACTTTGCATCAGCACCCCTTTGGCTGACTAATACACCAGGTATATAAATAGGGTGAAGGTGAAAGGTTGGAAAATGATATTTCACGCAAACAGTAACCAAATAAGAGCAAGAGTAGCTATACTAATATCAGATAAAACAGACTTTAAATGTAAAAATATTATAAGAGATAAAGAATGCTGTTATAAGTTAATAAAAGGGACAATGTATGAGGGAAGGAATAACAGTCATAAGTATCTATGTGGGAAGAGGGTGTGGCTCAAGCAATTGGGCTCCTGTCTACTATATGGGAGGTCCCGGGTTTGATTCCCAGGGCCTCCTGGTAAAGACAAAAGTGGGCCTGCACAGAGAACTGGTGGCCCGCACAGAGAACTGACGCAACAAGATGATGCAACAAAAAAGACACAGAGGAAAAAGACAACGAGAAACAAAACAAACCAGGGAGCTGAGGTGGCTCAAGGGATTGAGTGCCTCTCTCCCATGTCGGAAGGCCCCAGGATCAGTTCCCAGTGCCTCCTAAAGAGAAGACAATCAGACACAGAAGAACACACAGCGAGTGGACATAGCAGACTGTGTGCGTAAGCGGCAAGGGGGGGGGATAATTTTTTTCAAAAATTTGTATGACTTAACATAATACAAATATATTTTTAAAAAAGTATCTATGTACCTAACAAAGTTGCCAAAAATACATGAGGCAAATTTTGGCAAAACTGAAAGGAAAAAAAGATTTCTCTACAATAATAGTTGAAAACGTCAACATACCACTCACATCAAAACACAGAACTAGGGAGAAGATCAACAAGGAAACAGAACTTGAACAATGTGATAACCAAGCTAGAACTAAAAGACATTACAGAACACTGCACCCTAAATCAGCAGGTTATACATTCTTCTCAAGTACAAGTAGATATTTCTCCAGGATAGACCATGTGCTGGGTCACAAAGCAGGTCTCAAAAAATATAAAAAGATTGAAATTATACAAAGCACTTTCTCAGATCATAGTGGAATGAAGCTGGAAATAAATATTGGGCAGGAAAGGGAAAAATTCACAAATGTGCAGAGGCTAAACAACATATTTGTAAAGAATCAGTGGATCAGAGAAGAAACTGCAAGAGGAATTAGTAGGTATCTGTGAGATGAATGAAAATGTGAAAACAACATATCAATATTTATGGGATACAGCAAAGACAGTGCTAACAGAGAAATTTATAGCCCTAAATGCCTATATTAAAAATGAAGGGCGGGAAGCGGCTGTGGCTCAATCAGTAGGGCTCCCGTTTGCCATGTGGGGGGCCCCGGGTTCGGTTCCCCGGGCCTCCTGGTGGGGGCGGGCCCGCCCGCACGGCGTGGTTGGCTGACCCAGCGAGCGCAAGCAGCAGGGGGGGGATAAATGAATAAATAAATAAAATCTTTAAAAAAAAAAAAAAAAAAATGAAGGGAAACAACCAGCAAGATGGTGGCAGAGTAAGGAGCTCAAAGGGTCAGCTCATGCTACAGGGCAGTTAGTAATCACCCAGAGCTATCTAAAGCACCTGTTTGGGGTCTCCAGGAGACCAGAAGAGCATCTTGCAACATCCTTGAAAGAATGGAAGGAGGAGACTGCACATCTGCAGAGATTTGTGAGTAGAGCATTCCACACCACGGAGGCCGGTGCCCATACTCTACTGATGGTGCAAACCACGTCAGGGATGTACCGTGGCTAGAATTGGAAGCTCCATTTCCAAAAAACAGGGGAGGAAGAGAGAGTTGGGCACTAACTTCAGCTACTGATTAGTAAATTCAGCCGACTAAAGTATAATCCTAAGAACAGCTAAAGTTTGAATCTGTCCAAATCACAAAGAAGCGGGCAGTCGCAATTTTAAATCAGCCCCTGGCAAGAGGGGAAGCAGAACTGACTGAAAATCACAGTGTTGGTAGGGACTGGTTTCTTTTCATCCAGATCATATTGTAGCTCTAGCCTAAGCACCAGCACCCCTCAGGCAGGGAGGAAGCTGGGGGACCTGCACCAGCGTCTCTGGGAAACTAAAGGCCATGCCAAGGAGACCGGTGCCCATCCTTCACTGGCTGCACAAGCTGCCTCAGGAGCTATTCTGTGGCTGGAGCTGGAAGCTCCATTTCCCAAAAACATGGGAGGAAGAGGCAGTTGGCCACCAACGTCAGCTACTGATTAGTAAATTTGGCTGGCTTAAGTATAACCCTAAGAACATCTAAAGTTTGAACCCATCCAAATCAGAAAGAGGATGGTAGGCACCATTTTGACTCTGACCCCAGGATGAGGGGAAGCATGGCCGATTGAAAATCACAGAGACGGTAGGCACTGGCTCCCTTCCACCCAGATCAGACTGCAGCCATAGCCTACACTCCAGCCCCAGGTCAGGCAGGGAGGAAGCTGGTGGGATCTGCACTGGCTGGTGGCCTCTCTGGGTAACTACAGGTACATTCGACCAGTACAGACTGAATAGTCAGACACCTGGCGCTCCATCCCCGCACCCCAACAAGATAGGAAAGGAGCTCTCTTTTCTCAGCCTCTCTGGGCAACTGCAGGTACCTTCAGCTTACACAAACTGGTTAGCTGAGCACCTTCAGAGAGATTTCTTCAGCCTCTCTGGGAAACTGCAGGCATTTTCAGACAATACAGACTGGAGACTCGGACACCTGTATCTCCATCCCCACCACTAAATAGGATAAGGGGGAAGCTGTGTTTCCTCAGTCTTTCTGGGTAACTGCAGGTTCTTTCGGCCCACACAGACTCAATAGTCAGACCTATAGCTCCATCCCTGCCCCCAAGTAAGGTAGAAGAGGAGCTATGTTTCCTCAGCGTTTCCAGGCAATGGCAGGCACTTTCGGCCTGTGCATCCTGGACTGGTGGGAACCTGTGGGTCCACCCCCACCCCACTATAGAATAGGAGGGGGCTGGTGTATCCTCAACCTCGCCAAATAACAGCAGATACTCTTGGCCTACAGGAACTGAACTATTGGGTGCCTGTGGATCCACACCCATCACCCAATAGGATAGAAGGGGACTCGTGTTTCCTTAGCCTCTCTGGGCAATGGCACGTAGTTACAGACTACACTGGCTGAACTGTTGGGTGTCAGTGGTTCCATTCCCAAGCCCTAAAGGGCAGAAGGACAATACTCCCTCAGCCTCTCAGGGCAACTGGAGGTGCATCTGGCCCACAAGAATTAGATTACTGGGCAGTTCAGGGGGTCCATCCCCAGCCCAGGCTGGGGGTGGTGGTGCTATGTTAGTCTACCTGGGCAACTGTGGTCCTTTTGGACTCACATGGAATAGACTGTTGCCCACACCTGCAGTTCCATCCCCACCCCAGGCAGAGAAGGAAGGGCTGTGAAGCTACATCAGTCTCTCCGAACAATTATAGACAGCCTTGGCCTGCACAACTTGGATTATTACACATGGCTGTGGCGCTGTTCCTAACCCTGGCAAAGGAAAAAGGTGAGAGAAGCTTCATTGGTCACTGGGGTAACAGAGACAGCTTCAGCCACCACAAATTACAGCACCAACTACATCCTTGACTCCTACTACACAACCAGCAAGGGAGAAAGGGCAAGAAAGCCCTAAACTAAAGAGAGAAACTGCACTCAGAATAAATGCATCTAGTAAGCCATATACCAAGAAACCAACAAAAAATTACAATCTGTACTGAGAAATAGGAAGATATATCCCAATTAAAGGAACAAAAATAGCCCCCAGATGACATAAAGGAGTTGCGAAACTAATCATAGATGCTCAAAAAAAGTCCTTAATAAATTCAATGAGATGGCTAAAGAGTTTAAGTATAGTAAGAAGACAATGGGTGGGCACAAAGAAGAATTTGAAAGCATACATAGAAAAAAAGCATATCTTATGGGAATGAAAGGAGCAATAAATGAAATAAAAAATACACTAGAGTCATAAAACAGATTTGAGGAGGCAGAAGAAAGGATTGTTAAGTTTGAAGACATGGCCTCTGAACGCAAACATACAAAAGAACAGATGAAGAAAAGAATGGAAAAAATTGGACAAGGTCTCAAGCACCTAAACAACAGCAAACATGCAAACATACATGTCATGTGTGCCCCAGAAGGAGCAGAAAAGGGAAAGGGGGCAGAAGGAATATTTGAAGAAATAATGACAGAAAATTTCCCACTCCTATTGAAGGACATCGATATCCATGTCCAAGAAGCACAATGTACTCCCATCCAAAGAAATCTGAATAGACCAACTCCAAGACACATACTAATCAGAATGTCAAATGCCAAAGACAAAGAATTCTGAGAGCAGCATAAGAAAAGAAGTGCATAACATAATAAGGGATACCCAATAAGATTAAGTGCCAATTTCTCATCAGAAATCATGGAGACAAGAAGACAGTGGAATGATATGTTTAAGATACTGCAAGAGAAAAACTGCCAGCCAAGAATCTTATATCTGGCAAGATTGTCTTTCGAAAATGAGGGCAAGTTTAGAATATTCACAGATAAACAGAAACTGAGAGTTCATAAACAGAGACTGGCTTTGCAGGAAATATAAAGGGGGTGCTATAGCCTGAAAAGAAAAGACAGGAGAGGGAGGCTTGGAAGAGAGTCTAGAAAAGATCATATCAGTAAAAGCAACTAAAAGTCTCAAAAGAGTGGTGAAAATAAAATATAACAGATGAAACCCAAAGGTCAAAATGGGTGAAATAACAACTACATTTAGATTAATAACATTGAATGTTAATGTATTAAAGTCCCCAATCAAATGACACGGACTGGTGGAATGGATAAGAAAATATAAGCCATCTATATGCCATCTGCAAGAGACTCACCTTAGACCAAAGGATACTAATAGATTGAGAGTGAAAGGCTCAAAAAAGATATTCCACACATTTAGTAACAAAAAAAAAAAGCCAGAATAGCTATACTTATATCAGATGAAATAGACTTTAAAAGCAAAACTGTTATTAGAGACAAGGAAGGACATTATATATTAATAAAAGGGGCAATGCAGCAGGAAGAAATAACAATCATAAATGTATATGCACCTAACCAGGATGTCCCTGGTTACATGATACATGAGGCATACTCTAGGAAAACTGTAGGGAGAAATAGACATCTCTACAATAGTAGTTGGAAACTTCAATACACCAGTCTCAGCAGTGGGTAGAACATCTGAGTAGAGGAACAATAAAGAAACAGAAAGATTGAATAATATGACAAATGGACTAAACCTAATAGACATATACAGAACATTGCACCCCAAAACAAGAAGATATACATTCTTTTCAAGTGCTCATGGATCTTTCTCTAGGATAGAACGTATGTTGGGTCACAAAGCAGATCTCAATAAATTCAACAAGATCAAAATTATGCAAAGCACTTTCTCTGATCATAATGGGATAAAGTTGGAAATCAACAAGAAGTGGAAAAAGGGAAAATTCATAAATATATGGAGATTAAACATCAAAATATTGAACATTCAAGGGGTCAAAGAGGAAATTTCAAAAGAACTCAATAAATATCTTGAGACGAATGACAACAAGAATGAACACAACATATCAGAATCTATGGAATGCAGCAAAGGCAGTGCAGAGAGGGAAATTTATAGCCCTCAATGTTTACATTTAAAAAGAAGAAAGAGCTAAAATCAATGACCTAACTATACAGCTGGACGACCTAGAAAAAGAACAAAAAACTAATCCCAAACCAAGTAGAAGGAATGAAATAACCAAAATCAGAGCAGAAATAAATGGACTTGAGAACCAAAGAAAAGAAAGAGAGAATTAACAAAACCAAAGGTTTGTTCTTAGATAGACTGACAAAGACAGAAGATGCAAATAAATGAAATAAAGAATGAAAACCAGGAATGCAGAGAAATGAAAGGGATCTTAAGAGGATACAATGAACAACTGTATGCCAAAATACTAGACAATGTAGATGAAATGGAAAAATTCCTAAGAATGTATGAACAACTGTAGCAGTTTGGCAGTTTGATATAGTTATGAATCCAAAAATAGATATTCAATTATGCTTGTAAACTGGTCTGTTAATCTGGGCATGATTAAGTTATGATTAGGGTGTTGAGTCGCACCCTTGGTGGGTGGAGTCTCAAAGATAAAAAGACATGGCAAAGGACAGAGTTGGAGTAGTTCTGATGTTGGAATCCTGATGTTAATGCCCTGAGTGTTAATGCTGGAGCCCAGGAGAGTAAGCACACAGAGGACCTTGGTCGTGAGGAAGGAGAGAAGGCTCCGGAAAAATAGACAAGCCGTTCGCCTGATGGTTCACAGCTGGCCTTGTGGAGAGAAGCAAAGCCTAGAGAGCCTCATAGTCTACAGCTGACCTTGTGGAGGAACCAGAGGAACTGAGCCCAGAGAGAAACGGAGCCCCGGGAAGAGAGGAACCCAGGAACCCAGGAAGCCTGAACCCTGGCAGACGTCAGCAGTTGTCTTGCTCCAACGTGTGGCCATAGACTTTGGTGAGGGAAGTGATTTATGCTTTATGGCCTGGTAACTGTGGGCTTCTACCCCAAATAAATACCCTTTTGTAAATGCCAACAGATTTCTCGTATTTTGCATCAGCACCCCTTTGGCTGACTAATACAACAACCTACACTGACCCTAGAAGAAATAGAAGACCTCAACAAATCAATCACAAGTAAAGAGAATGAAACAGTCATCAATCAACTCCCCAAAATGAAAAGGCCAGGATCAGATGATTTCACAGGTGAGTTCTACCAAGCATTCAAAGATTTAATACCAATCTTACTCAAGCTCTCCCAAAAAACTGAACAAGAAGGAATGCTACCAAACTCATTCTATGAAGCCAATATCACCCTACTATTAAAGCCAGATAAAGATATTAGAAAAGAAACTTAGAGGCCATCCTTAATGAATACGGATGGAAAAATCAACAAAATACTTGCTAATCGAATCAAACAACACATTCCAAGAATTATCCATCATAATCAAGTGGGTTTTATTGCAAAATGTGGTATATACATACAATGGAATACTATGCTGCAGTAAGAAGAAATTAAATTGGGACATATATGATAACATGGATGAATCTTGAAGACAGTATGCAAAGTGAGGTAAGCCAAACACAAAAGGACAAATAGTGCATGATCTCATTAATACATAAACTAAATATGAAGAATAAACACAAGGAGTTAAAACCTACAGTATAAGTTATTAGGAGATAAGAGGAGAGCTGAAAAGGGCTACTGATGCTTAATGAATGTAGAAGTTTTAATTAACTTGACTGTAAAAGTGTGGAAATGGATAGAGTTGGTGGTAACACATTATAATCTGTAGCAGTTGGTTTATAAAATGGGAATGTGGCTGGAAAGGGTAGTCTAGGGCTGTAATTGTCAATTGAAAGAAAGCTAGAGAATAATCTAGGGACTGAATAACACAGTGAACCCAGAGGTGGATGAATTGTCGTTCTGTGAGCTAAAGCAGATGTACATCACTATTGCAGGGTGGTGGGAATGTGGAGAAGCATGGGGAAAATACTATTGGTGTGACCTATGGACTGTGGTTAACAGCAATGCCAAAGATGTACTTTGTTGATAATGGGGGAGTATGGAAAAAGGGTGCCAAGTGTACGATATGGACCATGGTTGGTGGTAATAGTTGGATGATATCTTTTTTTTTAAAGATTTATTTATCCCCCCCCCCCGCCCCTGTGGTTTTTGCACTTGGTGACTGCTCTCTGTGTCTATTTCATGTATGTTCTTCTGTGTCTGCCTGTCTTCTCTTTTAGGCAGCAATGGGAACCGATCCTCGGACCTTCCGGAGTGGGAGAGAGGCATTCAATCTCTTGTGCCACCGCAGCTCCCTCCTATACGGTAGACGGGAGCCCAATAGCTTGAGCCACATCTTCTTCCCTCTGGTGATATCTTATAATCTGTAAGAAATGTTCCACAATTGTGTGCTGTGTTGGTGAGGGATAGTGTATGTGAATTCTACACATGTGAATGACTGTTTTTAAGTTCACAACTTCTGTAATAAAATATATATTTTAAAAAATAATAGGGTGGGTTGGAGAAAAAGTACACCAAACCTAAGATAGGGACTATAGTTAGTAAGATATTGACAATATCCTTTTCATAATTTTTTTAAAATTTATTGAAGTATATCACTCAGACATAAACATACATAAACAATAAGTGTATAGTATTAATTGTGAACTTACAAAACAAACATACATAACATCATATATGGCTCTCATACCTCACCCTACCACCAATACCTTGCATTGTTGTGAAACATTTTTAACTAATGATGAAAGACCATCCTCAAAATATTACTACTAACCAAAGAATCTTACATTTGGTATATTTTTCTCCCAACCAACCCTAATATTATTATTATCATATCATTTACACAAGAACATACATAAACAATAAGTGAACAGTAAAAGTAGTGAACTTACAAAGCAAACATGCATAACATCATAAAGGGGTCCCATACATCAATGTGCCACCAACACCTTGCATTGCTATGAGACATTTCTTACAAAGTATGAAAGAATATCATCAAAATCTTACTACTAAATATAGTCCTTATCTTACATTTGGTGTATTTTTCCCCCAACACACCCTACTATTATTTGTTACATATATTTTTATGACAGAAGTTGTAGACTTACAAAACAATCATATACATGTACAGAATTCCCATACAATACTCCTCTATCAACATACCACACAGTGGTGGAACATTTGTTACAGATTATGAGATAATATCATCAGACTATTACCAGGTCCATAGCATACATTTGGCACACTTTTTCCATACTCCATTATTACAGTACATGTTTGGCATAGATGCATGAATATTACATTACTGTTAACCACAGTCCATAAGTCACTCCAGTTGTACTTTTCCCATGCTTCTCCACCTTCCCACCACCCTGCAATACTGACAAACATCTGCTCTAGCTCACAAAGGACACACTTGCATCTCTACCATCAACCACAATTCTCATCCACCTCTGGGTTTACTGTGTTATTCAATCCCTAGATTATTCTCTAGCTTTCTTTCAATGGGCATTTACATACCTAGACTACACTTTTCAGCCACATTCCTATTTATAAGCCAGCTGTTATTCACTATAATGTGTTACCATCAACCCTATACATTTCCACACTTTTACAGTAAAGTTAATTAAAACTGCTACATATGTTAAACATCAGTAGTCCATCTCAGTCCTCCTCTTATCTTCTTTAAGAATCCAACACCTACCACCAAGTCTTGAAGATGTTTTACTACATTTTCTTCTAGAAGCTTTATGGTTCTTGTTTTTTTTTTATTTAGGTTTTTTGATCCATTTTCAGTTAATTTTTGTATAAGGTGAGATAAGCGTCCTCTGTCCTTCTTTTGGCTATGGATATCCAGTTCTCCCAGCACCATTTGTTGAATGGACTGTTCTTTTCCAGCTGGGTGGGTTTGACAGGCTTGTCAAATATCACTTGAGCACAGGTGTGAGGGTCTGTTTCTGAACCATCAATTTGGTTCCATTAGTGTATGGATCTGTCTTTATGTCAGTACCATGCTGTTTTTACCACTGTACCTAGGCAATATGATTTAAAGTCCAGAAGTGAGAGTCCTCCAAATTCACTTTTCGTTTCTGGCTATTCAGGACCCCTTACCCTTCCAAATAAATTTGATAATCCTGTTTTCCATTTATTTTTTTTTTAATGCTGATGGAATTTTTATCAGGATAGCATTGAGGATACTTAACCAAGATGGAGGACTAGTAAGACACAGGAATCTCTTCTCCAGGAAAAAAGCTAGAGGACAAACTGAAACAGCCCCAAAATAGATCTTCTAGGGTTTAGGACAGCAGGTGAAGGCTGCACACCACCCAGAGGAGAGAGGGACAGAAGAGGGAAATCGCGACTACAGAACCGTGAGTTGGAAAGTAGCAGCTTCTGCTGCTGCCGGCAACCTCCCCCACACTCTTCAGAATTCTTGGGCCTCTGGGCCTTCGACCACAGACAAAGGGGGCTCCAGGATCTACCACTCCCAACAGGGGAGAGAGAGGGACACAGCCTTAGGCTGACTCAGGTTCTGACCTGTAAATTTGGGCTGCGGAGCCCCACGGACCCTTCCACACAGCGGTTTGCCCTGGGAGCCTAGGAAGGACTGGAGAAATCTGACCCTCCCAACCTCCCTCTCTTCTAGCCTGGACTAATTGTTGAGGACTCCATGGGAAAGGGGAGAGAGAGCCTGGGGCTGACCCTGCTTTGGACTCCCAGGTTTGGTCTGCCCTGTCCCGAGAGCCCTTCCAGGCTGGGTGGGGCTGTGCCATTGTTTGCCTTGGAGTCTGCAAGGGGCTAAAGATATATAAACCTCCCAATCTCCTCCTCTACTAACAGGGACTGATTGTTGAGGATTCAGAAGGGAGTGGAAATATTTCCTAGCTGGGAAAAGGGGGGCGCTATGAGAGAAGTCTGGAGAACTGTTTCAGAAAGTTTGAATCACAGGGCTCTTAGCCCCCAGACAGGAAGCTCTATCACATTGATCTGGTCTGTGTCACAACAAATACGCTCTGACCAGGCATTAAATTGAGAGCTGCCAATGAGCGCCATCTCCTGGCAGACCAAGGAAGTGCACATAAGAAAATTAATAAGTAAGAGAGGCTTTTCCTGGCCTCTATAGCCTCCCTACCCAAGGCCCTAGGAAACGACTCTACAACCAGTTACTGGGCCCAGTGCCCAGTTTTGAGCACCAGCAGAACAATCTTAACAATCAAGGTTGAGCCAAAAATCAAAGAGCGGTGGTAACTCACAGCCTCCTGCCACTAAAACCCTATAAAAGAGAAAGAGATAGAGCATCTAAGTAAAATACAAATTAACCACATGCCTAAACACCAGCAAAAAATTATGAGCAATACTAAGAAAATAGAAGACGTGGCCCAAGAAAAGGAATACAGCAAAGTCCCAGAAGAGATGCAGAACTTGAGAGAACTAATCAGTGAGATGAGCACACATTTCCAAAATCAAATTAATGAGATGAAAGAGAATATAGTTAAAGAGATAAATGACATCAAGAAGTCATTGAGCGAATGTAAAGAAGAATTTGAAATCATGAACAGAAAAGTAACAGAGTTCATGGGAATGAAAGACACAATAGGTGAAGTCAGAAATACATTGGAGGCATACAACAGCAGACTCGAAATGACAGAAGAAAGAATAAGTGATACTGAAGACAGAGCAGCTAAAATTGAAGAGAGAAAAGAACAGAGAGAGAGAAAAGAATGGAAAAAATTGAGCAGGGGCTCAGAGAGTTGAATGACAACACAAAATGCAACAACATACGCGTCATGGGAGTTCCAGAAGGGGAAGAGAAAGGAAAAGGGGCAGAAAGAGTATTTGAGGAAATAATAGCTGAAAAGTTCCCAACTCTCACGAAAGAAATGAACTTACAAGTCCAAGAAGCACACCGTACCCCAATGAGAATAAATCCAAATAGACCTACACCAAGACACATATTATTCAGAATGTCAAATGTAAAAGATAAAGGATAGCATTGAATCTGTATATCAATTTGGGTAGAATTGACATCTTAATGATATTTAGTCTTCCAACCCATGAGCATGGAATGGTCTTTCAATTATTAAGGTCTTTTATGATTTCTTTTAATGAGTTGCAGTTTTCTGAATACAAATGCTTTACATGGTTGGTTAAGTTTATTCTTAAATATTAGATTCTTTTAGTCACTCTTGTAATGGAATTTTTTTACGTGACCTCCTCCTCAGATTGTGCATTACTAGTGTCTGTTAAAGCCTATTTCATCTAAGTATAGCTGCTCCAGCTTTTTTGTTGTTACTGCATGCACGGAATATCTTTTCCCAGCCTTTTACATTCAATCTATTGGTATCCAAGGTTTGCAAGGTGAGTCTTTTGCAGACAGCATATAGGTGGTTCATATTTTCTTATCCATTCTCCCAGTCTGTGTCTTTTCATTGGGGAGTTTAATCCATTAACATTCAGTATTATTACTGTAAAGGCGGTTCTTATTTCACCCGTTTTGACCTTTGGGTTTTATCTGTCATATTTTATTTTCAACATTCTTTTGGGGCTTTTAGTTATTTTTACTGGTAAAATCTTCATTTCTTGACTGTCTTCCAAGTCTCTTTCTCCTGTCTTTTCTTTTCAGACTGTAGCACACCCTTTAGTATTTCCTGCAAAGCCAGTTTCTTGGTTAAAATATCTCTCAGGTTCTGTTTATCTGTGAATATTCTAAAGTCACCCTCATTTTTGAAAGACAATCTTGCTGGATATAAGATTCTTGGCTGAAAGTTTTTCTCTTGCAGTATCTTAAATATATCATACCACTGTCATCTTGCCTCCATGGTTTCTGGTGAGAAATCAGCACGTAATCTTATTGGGTATTCCTTATATGTTATGCATTTTCTCTTGCTGCTTTCAGAATTCTCTTTGTCTTTGGCATTTGACATTCTGATTGGTATGTGACTCGAAGTTGGTCTATTCGGATTTATTTGGATGGGCGTATGTTGTGCTTCTTGGACACAGATATCTATGTCCTTCAATAGGGTTGGGAAATTTTCTACGATTATTTCTTCAAATATTCCTTCTGCCCCTTTTCCCTTCTCTTCTCCTTCTGGGACACCCATGACACGTATGTTTGCACGTCTCTTTCTGTCATTTAGTTCCCTAGGACCTTGTTCGATTTTTTCCATTCTTTTCTTCTTCTATTCTTTTGTATGTTTGCTTTCAGAGGCCATGTCTTCAAGCTCACCAATCCTTTCTTCTGCCTCCTCAAATCTGCTATTATATGATTCCAGTGTATTTTTTATTTAATTTATTGTGCCTTTCATTCCCATAAGATTTGCTATTTTCCTATGTATGCATTCAAATTCTTCTTTGTGCTCATCCAATGTCCTCTTAATATCCTTAATCTCTTTAGCCATCTCATTGAATTTACTAAGGAGATTTGTTTGAACATCTACGATTAGTTGTCTCAACTCCTTTATGTCATTTGGAGGCTTATATTTTTCCTTTAACCGGGCCCTATCTTCCTGTTTCTTGGTGTGGATTGTAATTTTTTGTTGGTGTCTTGGCATCTGGCTTACTAGATGTATTTATTCTGGGTGCAGTCTCTCTCTAGTTTAGGGCTTTCTTGCCCTTTCTCCCTTGCTGGTTGTGAAGTAGGAGCCAAGAATGTAGTTGGTGCTGTAAGCTGTGGAGCCTCAAGCTACCCTCATTGCCCCAGGGACCAATAAAGTTTCTCCCAACTTTCTCCTTTGCCAGGGTTAGGGACACAGCCACAGCCCTGTGCAATAATCCAAGTCGTGCAGGACTAGACTGTAGTTGCCTGGAGAAAGTGATGAAGCTTCACGCCTGGGGCGGGAACGGAGCTATAGGTGTGGGCAGCAATCTATGCTGTGCCGATCCAAAATGACCGCAGTTGCCCCAGTAAAATTCCAACTATTCAGTCTGTGCAAGCCGAATCTACCTGCAGTTACCCGGAAAGGCTGGTGCAGGGCCCACCAGCTTCCTCCCTCCTAGAGGTTGGGGTGAAGCCTAGGCTAGGGCTGCAGGCTGATCTGGGTGAAAGAAGCCAGTCCCTACCTTCACTGTGATTTTCAACCAGCCCAGCTTCCCTTCATGCTGGGGGCAGAGTGAAAATGACAGTTACCAGCCTCTTTCTGACTGGGACAGGTTCAAATTTTAGCTGTTCTTAGAGTTATACTTTAGCCAGCCGAGTTTACTAATCAGTAGCTGAAATTGGTGAGCAAACGTCTCTTCCTCCCGTGTTTGGGAAAGGGAGCTTCCAACTCCACCCTTAAAATAGCTCCTCAGGCGGCTTGTGCCACCAGAGTAGGATGATCACCGACCTCCGCGGTGTGGTTTGTATTTTTGTGAAGAGGCTGGCACAGGTTCCCCCAGCTTCTTCCCTGCTGGAGGTGGGGCTTGAGCTTATGCTAGAGCTGCAATCCGAACTGGAAGGAAAAAAGCCCGTCCCTTTGAGCACTGTGATTTTCAGTCTGCCCCACTTCCCCCTGTGCCAGGGGTGGAGTTAAAATGGTGGCTACCAGCCTCTTTCTGACTTGTACAGGTTCAAATTTTAGCTGTTCTTAGGACTATACTTTAGCCTGCTTAATTTACTAATCAGTAGCTGAATTTGGTGCCCAACCGTCTCTTCCTCCCCCATTTTTTAGAAGTGGACTTTCCAATTCCAGCTTCGGAATAGCTCCTGAGGCAGTCCATGCTGCCAGTGGAGGATGGGCACCAGCCTCCAGGGCGTGGAGTGCTCTACTTACAGATCTTCTCAGCAGATGGGCAATCTTCTCCTTCTGTTCCTTCCAGGATGTTGCAGGATGCTCTTCTAGTCTCCTGAAGCCCCCAAACAGGTGCTTTAGATAGCTCTGGGTGATTATTACCTGCCCTGTAGCACCAGCTGACTCTAGGAGCTCCTTACTCTGCCACCATCTTGCTGGTTGTCCTCCTTTCATAATTTTTAACAAATGTCTCACAACAATGCAAGGTGTTAGTGGCAGGTTGATGTACGGGACATCTGTATGATGTTATGCATACGTGTTTTCTAATTTCACAACTTTTACTATATACTTACTGCTTATGTATGTTCATATATGAATGATATACTTCAATAAAATTTAAAAATACATATAATAAAAAAATCATGGGAAAGGGTGTAGCTCAGTGGTTAAGCGCCTGCTTTCCATGTATGAGGTCCTGGGTTCAATACCTGAAACCTCCTTGAAAAAATTAAAAATAAGGAAAGAGCTAAAATAGAAGACCTAACTGAACACTTATAGGAAATAGAAAGAGAACAGCAAACCAATCCCAAAGCAAATAGAAAGAAAGAAATAACAAAGATTAGAACAGAAATAAAGGAAATTGAGAACAAAAAAAGAATAGAGAAAATCAACAAAACCCAAAGCTGGTTCTGAGAATATCAATAAAATTGACAAACCCTTAGCTCAAGTAACAATGAAAAAATAGAGAAGATACAAAGAAAATCAGAAATGAAAAGGGGTCATTACAACTGACCCTACAGAAGTAAAAAGGATCATAAGAGGATATTATGAGAAACTGTATGCCAACAAATTAGACAACTTAGATGAAATGGACAAATTCCTAGAAATTCACAAACAAAAGTATACAGACTCTGCAAGAAATACAGGAACTCAAGAAACTAATCACACTTAAAGAAATTGAATTAATCATGAAAAATTTCCCAACAGAGAGGACAGGCAAAATAGTGCCAGAGTAGGGAGCTCCAAGAGTCAGCTCAATCTACAGTGCAGTTAGTAATCAGCCAGAGCTACCTAAATTACCTGTTTGGGGTACCTAGGAGACCAGAAGAGCATCCTGTGACATCCTTTGAAGAATGGAAGGAGAGCACTGCTCATCTGTGGTGAAGATCTTTGAGTAGAGCACTCCACATCTTAGAGTCTGATGCCCATCCTCCACTGGTGGGGCAAGATGCCTTGGGAGGTATTCCCTGGATGGAGTTGGAAGCTCCATTTCCCAAAAATGGGGAGGAAGAAATGGTTGGGCACTGACTTCAGCTACTGATTAGTAAATTTGACTGGCTAAGTCTAATCCTAAGTACAGCTAAAGTTTGAACCTGTCCAAGTCAAAAAGGGGCCAGTAGGCTCTATTTTAACTCTGCTCCTGGCATGAGAGGAATCTGGGCTGAATGAAAATCACAATGAAGGTAGGGACCAGCTTCTTTCCACCCAGGTCAAATTGGTACCCTAGTCTGGGCTCCAGCACTGCCTATGGAAGGGAATAAGCTTGGGGGACGTGCACCAGCCTCTCCAGGCAACTGTAGTCACTTTCAGCCTGCACAGACTAGATTGTTGGGCACACCTGTGGCTCCATATCCACCCCTGACAGGGCAAAAAGGAGGGAGGTACTTTGACAGTGTCGCCAATGCAACTGTAGTCGAATTTGGCCTGCACAGACAAGATTGTTGGGTACACCTGTGGCTACATCCCTGCCCCTGGCAGGGGAGGAGGGGGGCTGGTGCTTCGACAGTCTATGGGGGCAATTGCCATCAGTATTGGCCCACATGGCTTAGTTTACTGCCCACACCTTCAGCTCCATCCTCACCCTAGGCAGGGGAGGAAGGGGTAGGGAGCTTCATAAGTCTCTCTAGGCCAGTACAGCCGGTCCTGGCATGCAAGGCTTGGATTACTGCACAAGGCTGTGGCTCTCCTGGAAGGGTAGACAGGGGAGAGAAGCTTCATCAGTTCCTGGGGCAATGTGGGCAGCCTCAGCCTCCACGGCTTACAGTACCAACCACCCTAGGATCCTACTCTGCCCACAGCAAAGGAGAAAGGGCAAGAAACAGATGAAAAAGAGATAAAAAATTTATACTGACTAAACACAAACCATATGTTAGGTCACAAAACAAGTCTCAATAAATTAGAAAATGTTGAAATCATCCACTGTATATTCCCCAACCACAATGGAATGAAGCTAGAAATCAATAACAGAGAGAGAATGGGAAAAGTCACAAATATGTGGGAATTAAACATATCTTAAACAACCAGTGGGTTAAAGAGGAATTCAAAAGCAAAATTAGGAAATATCCTGAGGTAAATGAAAATGAAAATACAATATACCAAAACTTATGGGATGCAGCAAAGAAAGTGCTGAGAGGGAAATTTATAGCTCTAAATGCTTAACATATTTATCTGGAAGGGTGAGTGCCCCTGAATAGCTAAAAATATATTTAAAAATAACAACAAAATTGGAGGACTCTCACTTCCCACTTACTATAGTGGTATAAACAGCATGGTACTGGCATAAAAAAACAGACAGACTGATCAATGGAATGTAAATGAGAGTTCAGAAACAGACTGTCACATCTATGGTCAAGTGATTTTTGACAAGACTGTCAAACCCACCCTATACTGCATCAATTTTCAAGAACAAAAATGGTAATAATATGGTATTTAGTTTTATGAGATGTGAATATGATCAAGCCTTTTTTTTTTCATTGTCTTCATTAACAAGAACTGGGTCACAGTATTAAACCAATCTGTTTCTCAATTATTCATCTTTCTGAACACTGAAGAAACAACTGAGTTTGTTTTTAGGATTAAATAAAGTAAATATGCCTGAACAGGATTTTTAAAAATAATGCTTCTATTTTAAGCTGTCTTTTGTCTGTTTTTTTCCCCCTTTTAGGAGGTACCGGGGAATGAACCCAGGACCTCGTACATGGGAAGCAGGTGTTCAACCGCTGAACTACATCCACTCCCCGATGAGAGTTGGTCTTTTCGTTTGTTTGTTTGTTTTTAGAGGTACCAGGGATCAAACCCTGGACCTTGTACATGGGAAGCAAGGTCTCAACCACTTGAGCTATATCCACTCCCCTTTATTTTTCGAAGTTAAATAAAGTTTACTAATTTTGAAAAAAAAAAAAAGATTTCAAATCAGAGACCTAGCCTCAAAACTGGAAGAACTAGAAAAGAAGAACAAACTAAACCCAATGTGAGCAAAAGGAAAGAAATAACAATGATTAGAGTATACAGAAATGAAATAGAAAATAAAAAACAAAGAGTATCAACAAAATTAAAAGTTGGTTCTTTGAAAAGATCAATAAAATTGAAAACCTTTAGCTAGACTGACAAAGTAAAAAAGAGAAAGGATACAAATACCTAAAATCAGAAATTACTAGTAAAGAAATTGACTTAGTAATAATAAATCTCCCAACAAAGAAAACCCCAGGACCAGATGGCTTCACAGGGGAATTCTAACAAACATTGCAAGAAGAAATAACTGCAATTCTAAACAAACTCTTCCAAAAATATGAAGAGGAAGTAACACTCTTGAACTATTTCTATGAGGTCAACATCACCGTCATACCAATGCTGGATGAACATACAAGAAATTAAAGCTATAGACCAAATCTCTTTTGGATATAGATGCAAAAATCCAGAACAAAATAATAGGCAAACGAAATCAAACAGCATATTAAAAGAATTATACAGCATAATCAAGTGGGATTTATCCCTGGTATGTAAGGGTGGTTCAATGAAAGAAAATTAATTCACATAATACACCCCACTAACAGATGAAAGAAAGAAAGAAAAAATACACATGATAATCTCAATTGATGCAGACAAGGCATTTGACAAAATCCAGCACCCTTTCTTGATAAACACACTTAAAACACTAGGAATAGAAGGGAACTTCCTCAACATGATAAAGGGCATATACGAAAAGCCCACAACTAACATCGTACTTAATGTGAAAGAATGATAGCTTGCTCTCTAAGATCAAGAACAAAACAAGGATATCCACTGTTACCAAAGTTATTCAATACTGTACTAGAAGTGCTTGTCAGAGCAATTAGGAAAGGGAAAAAAGCATCCAGTTTGGAAAGGAAGAAGTAAAATTTCCCAATTTGCAAATGATGTGATCCTATATGCAGAAAATCCTGAAAAATCCACAACAAAGCTCCTAGAGCTAATAAATGAATTCAGTAAAGGGACAGGGTACAAGATCAACACCCTAAAATCAGTAGCGTTCCTATACACAAGCAATGAACATATGGAAAAGAAGAGATCAAGGAAAAAATCCATTCACAAGAGCAACTAGAAGAATCAAATATCTAGGAACAAATTTAGCCAAGGATGTAAAGGATTTGTACACAGAAAACTATGTTAAAAAATGCTAAAAGACGTTTTAAAACACCTAAATAAATGGAAGGATATTCTGTCTTCATGGATTGGGAGACTAAATGACACTAAGAAGTCAATACTATCCAAAGCAATTTATAGATTCAATGCAGTCCCAATCAAAATTCCAACAACCTTCTTTGCAGAAATGGAAAAGTGAGTCATCAAATTAATATGGAAGGGTAAGATGCCCTGAATAGGTAAAGACATCTTTAAAAAGAAGTATGAAGTTGGAGGATTCACACTTCCTGATGGTAAAACTTATTACAAAGTCACAGTATTCAAAACAGCATGATACTCGCACAAGGACAGACATAAAGACCAAAACAGAACAGAATTGAGAGCTCAGACATTAACCCTCCCTATTCATGGCCAACTGATTTCTGACAAGGTGGCAAAGACCACTCAATTGGGAAAGAATAGTCTAACAAATGGTTCTGGAAATACTGGATTTCCAATTGCAAAAAACAGGAGGACCTCTACCTCACACCATATACAAAAATCAACTCAAAATGGGTCAAAGACCTATATATAAGAACTAGAACTATCAAACTCCTGCAAGGAAATGTAGGCAAGCATTTTCAGGACCCTGAGTTATACACGGGATCCTTAGTTTTTACACCCAAACAACAAGCAACGTAAGGAAAAATAGATAAATGGGACCACATCAAAATTACAAGCTTTTGTTCCTCAAAGAAACATCATGAAAGTAAAAATAAACCTGCACAATGGAAGAACATATTTAGAAACCCCATATCCTATAAAGGTTTGCTACATAGAATATATAATGAAATCCTTCAACTCAACAACAAAAAGACAACCCAATTAAACAATGGGCAAAAGACTTGAATAGACATCTCTCCAAAGAAGATAAATAAATGGCCAAAAAGCACATGAATAGGGGCTCAGTATCTTGAGCCATTAGGGAAATGCAAATCAATACCACAATGAGGTACTATTTCATATGCACTACAGTGGCTACTATTAAAAAACAGAAAATGACAAGTGTTGAAGAGGATAAAGGAAATATGAACCCTTGTACATTGTTGGTGGGAATGTAAAATGGTGCATCCGCTGTGGAAAAGTTTGGCCTTTCCTCAGAAAATTAAGTATAGAAATACCATAGGACCTAGCAATCCCACTTCTAGGTATGTACCCAAAAGAATTGAAGGTAGGAATTTGAACAGATATTTGCACACTGATATTCCTGGTGTCAATATTCACAATTTCCAAAAGATGGAAGAAACTTAAGTGTCCATCAACAGATGAATGGATAGATAAAATGTGGTGTGTGTATATATATGTGTGTGTATATATACGTGTGTAATGGGATATTATTCAGCCTTTAAAAAAGAATGACCATGGGAAGCGGCTGTGGCTCAATCAGTGGGGCTCCCGTTTACCATATGGGAGGCCCCGGGTTCGGTTCCCCGGGCCTCCTGGTGAGGGCGGGCCCGCCCGCACGGCGTGGTTGGCTGACCCGGCGAGCACGAGCAGCGAGGGGGGGATAAATTAATAAATAAATAAAAATCTTAAAAAAAAAAAAAAAAAAAAAGAATGACCTTCTGATATATGTGACATCATGAGTGAAATAAGCCAGAAACAATATGCAAATATTACATGTCTCACTGATACGAAATTAAGCAAATTGGGAGAGTCAGAAACTAAAGTATAGGCTACCAGAGGCCGGCGGGGGGCAGAGTTGGCAATGGGGAATTAATGCTTAATGGTACAGTTTCCATTTGCTGTGATGGAAATATTTTGGTAATGGATGGTGGTAATAGTAGCACAACAATGTGGATTTAATTAGCAACACTGAATGATAGATTTGAATGTGGATAAAAGCAAAATTTTTAGGTTGTATATATGTTACTAGAATAAAATTGTTTTTAAAAAGATCATAGGACTGTACAATACAGTGAATCCTAATGTCATCTATGGACTACAGTTAATAGCATAAGTATAATAATACTGTTTCATCAATTGCAACAATGGTATCACACTAATGCAAAGTGTATAATAGGGAAAATGGAGTGTGAAGGGAGGTATACGGGAATTCTGTATTTTCTACATGACTTTTCTGTTAATCTAGAACATCTCTAATAAGAAAATAGGAAAAATCACAATGAGATACCACTTCACACCCACTAGGATGGCCATAATTTTAAAAACTGGGAAATAACAAGGGTTGGCGAGGATGTGAAGTTGGAATCGTCATACATTGCTGTTGGGAATGTAAAATAGTGCAGCTGCTGTTGAGAACAGTGTGGCAGTTCCTCAAAATGCTAAGCATAGAATTTCCACGTTATAGTTTCAAAAGGCTGCCAATGCAATATACCAGAAGTGTGTTGGCTTTTACAATGGGAATTTATTAGGTTAAAAGCTTACAGTTCTAAGTTCATGAAAGTGTCCAAATCAAGGCATCATCAAGAGATGCTGTCTCACCCAAGTTGCAGCTGTGGGCGAACAGGTACATGGCAGTGTCATCTAAAGATGCTTTCTCTTGGGAAGCGGCTGTGGCTCAATCAGTAGGGCTCCCATTTACCATATGGGAGGCCCCGGGTTCGGTTCCCGGGGCCTCCTGGTGAAGGCAAGCCCGCCCGCACGGCGTGGTTAGCTGACCCAGCGAGCACAAGCAGCAAGGGGGGGATAAATGAATAAATAAATAAAATCTTTTAAAAAAAAAAAAAAAAAAGATGCTTTCTCTCAGAGCTCAGCTTTGAGCAATCAAGCATAGGGATAAAATGCCAGTCCGTTTGTCTCTCCCCTCTCCTCCAGGCCTCGTCTCCTCAGCTTCAAGAGGCTCCATGGTCCTAGCCTCTCAGGGGAATTTTTCTGTGCCTCTGTGCTCCGCTGATTCCAGCTTCTGGCCTCCAGGACCTCTCCTTCTGTCTCTGAGGCTTTATTTTCTGTGTGTCTCTGCTTTCAGTCCTCTGTTTACAAAGGACTCCAAGAAGAAGACCAAGACCTATCCTGGGTCATGCCTCACTGAAGGAATCTAATCAAAGGCCCCTACAGAAGCCATACAATCAACAGTTCCCACCCAAAATAAGTTTACATGCACAGGAATGGATTTGTTTTAAGAACATGATTTTCTGAGGTCCATAAAAAACTCAAACGAGCACACCATATACCCCAGCAATTCCACTCCTAGGAATACACACTAAAGAACTGAAAACAGGCATTCGAACAAAAATTTGTACATGAATATTCATAGAAGCACTATTCACAACAGTCAACAGATGGAAGCTACTCAAATCTTCAACTGAAAAAAGGATAATCAAAATATGCTATATCCATGAATAGAATATTATTCAGTCAGAACAAAAAATGAAGTACTGATACATACTACAATATAGATGAACCTTGAAAACATTAGACTAAGTGAAATAAGCCAGACAGAGAATGTCACATATTATATATGATTCCAAATATATTAAATATCCAGAATAGATAAATCCATAGATACAGAAAGCAGATTAGTGATTGTCAGGGCCATGGGAGAGAGAGAGAAAGGAAAGGGTAGTTACTGCTTAAAGGGTATGGGGTTTCTTTATGGGTGATGAAAAAGTTCTGGAAACTAGATAGTGGTGGTAATGATGTTAATTGTGAATGTAGCTAATGCCACTGAACTGTACAGTTTAAAATGTTTGAAATGGTAAATTTTAGATTATATGTATTTTACCACAATAGCAAAAGAAAGAAAACAGACTTTCCTATATCTATCTAGAAGGAGAAATGAAAACAAGGATAAAAGGAAACATTCAAAGAAATAACAAGAAAATAGTAAAAGAAATCATAAAACAAGTCCTCAGACTTGAAGGGTACAATAAGTACCAAATAAAACGCATAAACGAAGAGAACATGCTAAAATCCAGTAGCCTTTTGAGTGTGACATTATTCCCATTTTAAAGATTAGGAAACTGAGGCTGAGCAAAGGGTATAGGTAACTTGCCCAATATCATATAACTAGTAAATTGCAAGGCAAGATTTTGAAACTCGTTTATGAGGCTCAGAGGTTATTTTCTGTCCAAAATACTGTTGCAATGAGAACTTCATTTTTAAAATATTAAAATAATATCTGAAAAACTTCTTAATGTAAAAGATTTAAGCCATTAGATAAATAAATCACACTAACAATATCCCTTCTAGTCTTCTCTGAAAGATACTAACTATTACCATTTATTTTCTCAGGCCTTTTCTGTGCATTTATGTACATATGTATGTAGTTGTACATACATAATTTTGTGTGTTGTCTTTTTAAAAATATATGTAAATGCCCTCTTACTATATGACTACTTCTGCATATATTTTTTCCTAATGATTTTTCTTGGAGATATACCCATGCTAGTACATAGGTAATATGTACTTGTAAGTCTACTTCATGCTTTTAAATTTCTTCATAGTATTGATGTCCCTCAGTTTATATAACCATTCTGATTTCTGAATATTTAAAGTTATTTGTAATTTTTTTTCTATTAAAAACAAATAATGCTGCAATGAACATTATTATACACATCTCTTTGTGCATATGTGCAAATGTTTCTCTAAGGGAGATACTGAGTGAAATTGATGGATTATAGGAATGCACACATTTAAAATTTTCATGGTAATAAATTGCCCTCCAAATAAGCTATACTTATTTATACTCCTATCAATATAAAATGAGAATTACAGTTTCTTCAACTTTGGGTTTTGTCTATTTAATATTTGCAAGTATGATGAGGAAAAAATGGTATGTAAATTTTTACAATTTTATACTTCTCTGATTACAAATAAGGTTGAACGTCTTTTTGCATGTTTATCAGGCATTTGTATTTCTACTTCTATGAATTGCATGTCCATATGCTTTGCCTTTTCTTCCTCTGAGCTATTTCTTTTTAATTTGTAAGAGTTCTTGATATATTTTAGATATTAATCTTTTGTCAGTTTTCAGAGAAAAAAAGCTTGGAAGAAAATATATGTAAAAATAGGCTGCTATGAAAAAGAACAAATAAATAAGAAAGATTTTTAAATTAAAATTATGATTTCCCCCAAAACTAAATAGATACGGCTGAATAACAAGGTAGTGATCAGAAATTAAAAATTAAATACATTTCTGAAAACATAAGGGAAAAAGTAAAAAATGAAAAATGAGACCGAACTATTAAGAGTTATGGAAGATATATCCAGGAAGCCAAATATCTTCTACAAGTTCGAAAAGGAAAGAAGAAAGACAACAGAAGGGAAGAAGAAAAAAAAACAAAAATAAAGTTTACTTCAGCTGAAGAAAGATACAAATCTTCAAACTCAAAGGGCTCACAAAAGTGATGTACAGGGTGAATGGAATAACAACATAACTAGATACATTCTGATTAAATTTCAGAACTCCAAGATATGGACAAAATCCTACAAGGCTCTAGACCTGAGCTAGTTAATACACTAGCCATTACAACAAGTGGCTACTTAATTAAGAAAATTAAAAATGCAGTGTTTCAGTTGCACTATCCAAATTTCAAGTGCTTAGAAGTCAAATGTGGCTAATGGCCACATGGTGTAAAGTTAAAACAGGTTACCTATAAATGAACAAGAATTTAACTGACATTCTCATCAACAACTCTGAAGGCTAAAAGACAGTCAAACAATGTATTCTAAATTCTGAAAGGTAAGATTTGTTCCTACCATTATAGAATTGTAGTCAATAAAGTATGAAGCAAAATCAAGACATTTTTGGACATGCAGGGAAAATACAAAACATCCATACAACATGCTCAAAAATGTTATTCATAGAAGCATTCCAGGAGGAAAAAATGGAATTCTAAGACACCAGAAACATCGGCAGCTAAGTATGATCTAGAAATGCAATGGACACTGGAAAGAAAAGAATTCATTTGACCACGACATTTGGAAAAATCTCCTTTGAGCAACAAAGTTTAAATGACAGAAATACATTTTATTTTTTATGGGTCTAACAACATTACTTGATTATCAAATAACAAGCATAATCATAATATAAATGCTATTATTGACTTTCAATTCTTAGAATCAACCTACAGGCAAAGCACAGATAACCATTATAAAACAAAATGTAAATGTTATAACTTTACCAATATTAAAGAAGTAATAAACATTGGTAGGTGCAGGGAAAAGGGAAAGAAAGGGAAAATACAATAATTTCCTCACATTTCATAGTAGTGAGTCAATAACTATTGCATAAAATTACCAAATCAAGAAATATATGAATACATATATTATTTATAAGTTATTAATTGTAATGACTACAATAATTAAAACCAGAGACTTAACAGTATTTGGGGAGTAGGATGGGGTGGGGTATGTTACAACTCTGACTTTTCATTTTCCATCCTTCTGAATTATCTGAATTACTTTCGTGTTTATACACCAATTCCATTGAGTCAAATTACTAGTTTACCAAAAGGTAGATATCTGCATTATATCTATTCAATGGGATATTATCTGGTAGTTTAAAAAAGTTAAGGTTTGACTGCACACTTGTGGGAGATGTTTGTGTGGGACGTGGTGGGAGGTGTGGGAAGTGGGCAACATGGGAATCCCAGTGGGTTCCGTGTAATATTTTGGGTATCTAAGCACCTCTTAAAATATATTTATATATATACATAAATAACATTTTTGTAAGCAAATGCACATATATGCATATATATTTATATATCATTTTGCAAATGTTGGTATGTATTGTGAAAATTTTGATTTTTACCCACAATAAAAAAAAAAAAAAAAAAAAAGTTAAGGTGAAATTATGTGTACTATGATGGATAGATGCTCATAATATATATATTAAGTGAAAAAACTGAAATGAAGAATAGCACATATAATAAATAGAAAGAAATATATCTATGTAAATATAATATATCCATATAAATAGAATATATATAAAGAAATATATCTATATAAATGTTTGAATATTCATTAAAACCATGTTCAGAAAGATTTATTAACTGTTATACCTGTGGGTTTGGGGATGGAATTGGATTGATTTCACTTTATGTGCAAGCATATATTACTTTCAAAATAACAATAATAATAAAGAGATACAGTTGTAAAGATTTAGAAAGATGTCTATGACATACTGTTAAATGAAAAAATTAAGTTGTAGATCAATATGTACATAACAGAATCCTATTTTTATGAATAAAAAATTGTTATTATGTATGTAGACAGAGCCGCATTAGCTTAAGAAAAGCCAGGAAGGATAAGTAATAAATTAATAGTGGTTACCTCTTTTGTTTGAAAGGGTAAAAAGGGAAATTAAAGTTCCTACATTATGTAACTTCAAAAATAAAGTCATGGGATTATGAACGATTTTTACTTTCTTTTTGTACTTTTCAAATAAATGGAAAAAAATGAGTAAATTAAAATCATGAAATAAAAGAAAAAGAAAACTGATAGGCATTTGAAATTGGATATCTAAAAGTTAGTTCATCTACCCACTAAAACAATTAATATATCAGTTTCTTTCCAGTCATGAACACAATAAATATAGACTGTTCATAAGTTCCTAGCTCATTCACCAGAGGGCTCTCTTACCAAAGACAGTTCTGCCATCTCTACTGAGCAGTTCTGGACATTTGCAGCCTAAGTTATGGCGTTCTTAATTACCTGTGACCTCAGAATCGTATGCATTTCAAAGGACAGAGTTTTAGAAAAGAAGGCATCTGTTTAAAAGCATACACAAAGGATAAGGAATTGATGAGAAAGACTGATACTTACATGCAAACACAATTCGCTGGGTACAGAAGTTATCACCTTCAGGTCCCTTTTGAACACTGATATGTTAGCAGGCTGACCCTCAGCCACCTTGGACAGAATCTTAGAGCCTGTCTGCTGAAAATTAGGGGATTGTGCAGGACTATCTTGAATTCCACAGTGACTGATGGCTATGACTTCTGAAACTGGGCAGGAGAATGTATCTTCAGCAGAGGAAGAAAATGGAGAGTCTATGCTTTGGGTATCCCTCTGACTCTCAGGATAGATGCTAGATATGCTATGCTCCTGATAGAGCAAGTTTCTTAATTTTTCATCCAGAGTTTTAATTCGGTTGTCTGCAAACTCCAGTTTTGGAGGTCTTTCCCCATCTGATTCCAGGACAGTGATGGGTAGAAGGGCAGTTGGTTCAAGGCCTGGGATCTGAGGGGGAATGGCTGTCTTAGGAGAACTTGCTTCAGTGTTCACTGTTGTTTCTCCTTCTTGGGAAATAAACTCTGCATCCATAGTTGGCTGCTGCACTGATAAGGATGGAAGCTTTTGAGCAGACATAAATGTCAAGGTGGTAAGAGAGTTACCAGTAATCTCAACTGACTCACCAGGATGGACCATAAGTACATCAGCCTGGCTGGCTGCTTGGTGATATGGATGGACAGGCATGCCTGCTTGAATGGTGAGTCCTTCACATTCAACTGGAACTGCACAAATTGAATTAGCAGTATAACTGGAACTATTAGTAACTGGTGCCATTAACTGCCTGTCATCTTCCACTTGATAAAGTATAGCTGGCTGTTCAGTTTCTACATTAGCATACTCAGAAATCTTATCATCAACTAAATCCTTGTGTTCTAATTTGGAGGTGAAAAGTGAATGTTGGCATGGATTATTTTCTATATTGAGCAGTGTGTCCTGTGATATTTCCTTATTGCTTGTGTTTCCTGGACCTAGAACAATAAAAAAAAATGGCTAAGCATATATTAATAAGTACAAAGCATGGACTAGTACCAACATCCAAAAGGGACAGGAGGAGCAAGGAGCGAATGAAAACCTGTGTTTTCGAAAGTACACTTGTAAACAAGACTCAAAATATAGAGAATTCAGTCTGTCAGGGAAAAATGCTTTTTCTTTTTTTCATAAATATTAATAAAATTGGTTAAAGTTAAACCTTTATATTATCATCTTCAAAAATACATATGAAAATTTTCATGAGCATTAAATACCCATGAAAACAAGGATATGGTGAATATTTTTCACCTCTACTCCTTCAAGTCTGAATAAAGCTGCCAGAGAATTAAAGCTTACTAGATAGTGGGTGTAGCCCAGGAACTGGAAAAAAGGAATGCTGAAGAGAAGGAGATTGAGTCTCACGATTTCTTATTGTCTGATTGATACAGAATCGCCAACGACCAACTGGCGATGACTGAGGAGCAGATTCATCTGTAGAAAGAATTAACAAAAAATCAATATATTGTTAAGCAATTGCCATTTTTTTACCTTATTATCTAAGAAAATCAGCTTAAAACACCAATTTGCCTTGTATCTCCATTTCCAACAGCACCAGGATATGTGTAATTTATAAAACCAGACCTCCCAACCCTGACAGAGAGTCTAAAGAACCAAGCACAAGGTATCTTTAGAGTAGGAATTTAGATTCTACTGAAACTAACATTGTATCAATAGCAATTAGAAGCAACACATTCTTTTTTGAAAAATGAAAAGCACTTTTTCCATTAAAATCTGTATCAGGGAGCAGGTATAGCTCAGAGGTTGAGTGCCTGCTTTCCATGCATGAGGCCCCGGGTTCAATCCCTGGTGCTTCCTTAAAAAAAAATCTTTATCTACTCTTCTATATCCCAATTAAGGTGGAGAATGAATGACTCTAAAATGTATTAAAATTCTTAGAACTGTACACCAAAAGAAAAAAAGTGAATTTTACTAAATGATAATTTAAAAAATAAAATAAATCCCTACATCTTTACTCCTACTTCACAAACTTACTCAAATAAATAATTCTCTTTTGAATTTTATCTTACTTTGTCGGTCAGAAACTTGCCAGACCTCTGCTAACCAGAAAATAAGATACAGGATCCAGGCATCCTAACACAGTCAAACAAAATTTCAAGGTAATGGTATCTGGTTCCACTATTCCCCCATCACCTTTTGCCTCTTCATATTGCTATAATTCCTTCAGAGGTCCTCATTTATCTATTGCTCTTCTCCCCCTCCCCGATACTCCTAATACACCCATGATAAGAGCTGAGAAGAATGGAGAGAGAAAGTAGTCAGAAAAGAAAATAGAATACCCCCATCTCAGTTTCTGGAAGCTTATCCAGTTTTTTATTTATAAAAACTTAGTGGGAAGCAGCTGTGGCTCAATCAGTGGGGCTCCCGTTTACCATATGGGAGGCCCCGGGTTCGGTTCCCGGGGCCTCCTAGTGGAGGCGGGCCCGCCCATAGGGCGTGGTTGGCTGGCCCTGCAAGCACAAGCAGCAGGGGGGGGGATGAATGAATAAATAAATAAAATCTTTAAAAAAAAAAAAAAAAAAAAAAAAAAAACAGTGATCAGGGCAGGATGAAGCTTATCACTGGTAAAATGAAATCAAAATATGAATAACATTAAAATATGAAACAACCTTAGAAAATAATGATTTTAAAAAGTTTCTGTCCATTTCATATCTGGGGGGAAAAACCCTTACCAATTAAGTTTCAAACAATTAAGCTGTTAAAGTGATCAGTACTGTGACTGCTTTTCTGGTCACATGCCACATGACAACAACTCAGAAATAAATTCATCAGAAAAAGATCCAGCACTTGGAGGAAATCGGGAGAATAGTTTCATACTTCTGGACTACAATGTTCTTTCACAATGTGGAAAAACCTACATTAACAATTTATCAAATTTCTTTCTTTCCCAATGAAGGTGTGCAATTTAAAGTTTCCAAATGTCTTGCTTCAAAAGCCAGATGGTAAATTTTATTAAATATACTTACTGCTGGTTTGAGTGGATGAAGAATTTATCAGTACTTGTTCAGATGATCCTGTCTGAATTAAAAATGAATAGATAAATAAAGAAGTTCCTGATACATATCTGAGAAGACCTATTTGCTAAACAATTGCTCTTACTTGGCCACTGTTGGATTCCATGATAACAGGGTCAACTCCAACAGATCTTTCTACAGCAGAATGGACATGAAGGATCTCCTGGGCTTGTCCAACGATAGCCCTCAATTCTTCTACAAATTTTTCTTTCTCACTTTCCAGCACAAAATTATCTTCAACCTAACAAAAAGGAAAAGTTTATTTATAAGAATGCATTTAGTTTTCTCAAAATTGTAGTACTATATCAGTAGTAACTACCATAAAGAAAAACATTAAAATTGAATATTTAGATCCAAATGTCACAACAGAATTAACAAAGATTTTAGCAATAAAATACCATATAATACATTAAATTACAGTATTCTTTCTATTTTGAGACCACCGACACTTGTTGGATTGGCACTATCATAGAAGAAGACAGCATTTTAAAAAATAGCTGATGTATAATTTGTCATTTGAAGAACATAACTGAAGTAATCTTTATGTTTAAAACTAGCTTTTTCCTTTTTTAATATATTTTTTTATTAGAAAAGTTGCAGGTTTACAGAAAAATCATGCAGAAAATATAGAGTTCCGATATAATCCTGCCCCCTCCATTATCAACACCCTGCATTACTGTGGTATTTTGTTACAATATATGGAAGATTATTATAATTATACTATTAACTATAGTCTATATTTTATATTAGGGTTCACTGTTTGTATTGTACAATTCTATGTTTTAAATTTTTATTCTAGTAACATATAGAGCTTAAAATTTCCCCTTTTAACCACATTCAAATATATAATTCAGTGCTGTTAATTATAACCATAACGTTGTGCTACCATCACCATCATCCATTACCAGAACTTTTCCATCACCCCAAACAGAAACTCTGTACCAATTAAGCAGTAATTCCTCATTCCCTAACCCCACCTTGGCCCCTGCTAACCTGTATTCTAGATTCTGCCTCTATGAATTTGGTTATTTTAATATTTCATATCAGTGAGATCATACAATATTTATTCTTTTGTGTCTGGCTTATTTCACTCAATATGTCTTCAAGGTTCATTCATGTTGTCCTATGTATCAAAACTCCATTTCTTTTTATGGTTGAATAATATTCTACTATATGTACATGCCACAGTTTGTAGAGCTAGCTTTTAAGTCACTAATCACAAAATGAAACATCTCCAAAGATGATAAATAATGAACCAAAGCACCTTTAATTCAGCTTAAACATTCATGAGCAACATGTAAGAAGAGACAGTTCAGAAAATACTATGTTAAACAAGAACAGATATAATGATTAACTTTTAAAATATTTAATTCTGCTTGGCAAAGAATGAATATCCAAAGACAACTGGTAGAAATAAAAGCAATCCTGCCACCTAGCACCATCCTCAACAAAAAAAGAGGTAAAAGGGAAGCGGATGTGGCTTAACCAGTTGGGCGCCTGCCTACCACATGGGAGGTTCCAGGTTCGGGTCCCGGTGCCTCCTAAAGAAGATGAGCAGACGCTGCAACCCGCTGCAACAAGCTAGACACCGCACCTGCCGCAACAAGCTAGATGCTGCAGCCTGCGGGGAGTGGACGTGGTTTAGACCCTTGGGCATTCGCCTCCCATGTTGGAGGTCCCGGGTTCAGTTCCCGGTGCCTCCTGGAGAAGACAAGCAGACACAGCGAGCAAAACAATGAGCAGACAGATGAGGGGAAACTTGGGGGGATGGGGCTAAAAAAAAAAAAAAGGTAAAAATATTAACTTAAGCCTAATAATTCAAAGAAAATATGAAAACTAAATGAAATGATGAACATAACTTAAGCACCTATATATAAGATGGTAGATCAGTGGCTAATACATTAGAATCACCTAGGGAGCTTTACAAACTATTGATGCTTAGGCCTCACCCCCAGAGATTCTGATTTAATTAGGGATCCAAGCAACAGAATGGTTTTTAAAAAGCTCTACACGTGATTGTAACACGCAGCAAGAGATAAAATCCACTGACCTATATCATTTCTTAATAAAACCCCCTCATATTTTCCATATAAATATACTGAAACTAGAGGAGATACAGTGACTTATTCTTGATCATAACTAATTTACTCTGTACGAATTTTAAAACCTAACAGTACACTAAAAAAAAAGATGGCTTTGATTAAATGAAGGGAGAGTTAGGGGGTTAAAATAAGAGGCAGAGAATGCTGTAGGGAAAACAGTTTGGTTTTATTGTACTTACCATATAATCTGCAATATCCTCTGGAGCATCACCATCAACATCAAACTTGAAGGTGACCATCTTGTTGTTGTGTGTCTCCAGCTGACACTCCACCATGTTGTCTCCGGAGGTCGACACCTGGGCATAAACATTTCACTAGTTTAGAAGTTAGTAACTGTCTTCCCTTTCCATATTGTGCAGGGAATATCTAGAAGAATTCACCTACAATATATGGCGGAAATGGTTTAATTGGTTCAGAATCCAAAAAGATTCTGTTTTTCCCTTGGTGAAATACTGCCTAAACAGCTATGACAAATCTAACAGGCTCAAATTACTCTGCAAAAAAATTAAGTTAGGAATGTGATCCTGTGTTAATGGGAAAGAAAATTGAACACTACTTTAAAAACAAAAAAGTTTTTAAATGACAATAGTCATTGCAGCTACCAGTAATGCAAAGATCTAATTCATTCATTTCTTTCCAAAATTCTCTTAATCCCACAAGTTGACTCTTTAAGCAAAAGAAGGTACATTGCTAATACAATTGTAAACAGATCCAACCTTTGTGGACAGAAATCTAGCAACATGTATCTAGAAACTTTCTATCATAAAGAAATAATTGGGGATATATACAAAGATTTATATTCAAGGATGTTTGCTGCAGAGAGACAGAGAAGAGAAAGAGGTGTACAAAGAGGAAGTTTAAAAAAAAAAAAAAAAAAAAAAAAGACAGACTTGCAGAAAGATAGAAAGAACCTAAATGAGGAACAACAGAAGAAATGGTTAAATCATCACATCTCTGTACACAGCACTAATACAGTCATTTCAAATATCATGTTATTGAAAACTTAATATATATGTGACATACTAAGTTTTTTAAAAGGCAGGATATAAAATTGTATATAGTTTTAAGCATCGTCTGAATGTATACCATATCAGTTAGAGATACGGACTTGAAGCTCTGGCTCTATCACTTGCTAGTTGAATGACCTTAAATTACTTCTCTGATTTATCATTATCTTCATTTGTATTTGTAAAGATAAGTATACTGCAACACACCATACAAGGTTATTGAAAGATTAAACTATAAAATGAATGTATAACATTTGGGGTATCTAGCACAAAATAATTCAGTAAGTTTTCACAACTATTATTAGTAGTACTGTTACAAACTTAATAATGCAAAATGGTACTACATAAGGGAAAAGATGAAAGTAAACTAAAATATTAACTGGCACTATTTCTTTGAGTTGTGGGATTCAAGTAATTTTTATTTTCCTTCTCATATTCCCTCTATATTTCCCAAGCTTAACAATTAACACATAGTATGCATCAGAAAAAGTTTTTAATAGACAAAAAGTTACTTTAGATAGGTTTTCACAACATTCTATACCCACTTCCTCGGCAACACTGCCCCTCCCTGGCCACCCAGATTTCTACATGCACTCTAAACCAAACCACGTTTATACACTGACCTGCAGTACTGTAAGCTGAAATTTAGTCCCCTTCTCAGGTCGGGGACAGGAAGCACGTCTCTGCTTGATCCGATCCTGTTTGCCATTTCCACTTGGGTTGTCAGGGCTATTGATATTTTCCTTTGTAGCTGCTGCATCATGATTCAAGCTAGTGATTTTTAAAAAAGTAACTCCTTTTCAATTTCTCAGAGCAAACACTATTCTGTGATTCTCAAGGCCCATTATTTAACCCAAATCAGAGTTAACAATCCTGATAGTAATATCATTTTAAAATGTGATGCAAAAAAAAAACAAAAAAAAAACCCACAGGAAAATCACAACTTGAATGCGAAAATACAATCGACAGATGCCAACACCAAAATGAATCAGATACAGAAATGATCTGACAAGGAATTTAAAGCAACTGCTTAAAACTCACCAAAACGCTTCATTTATTTCTTGAAACCAATTTTTTTTTAAAAAAGAGAATCTCACCAAAGAAATAGAAGTTATGAAAAAGAACCAAATGAAAATTATAGAACTGAAACATACAATAATAGAAATTTAAAAAAACTCACTGATCAGGTACAATAGCAGAATAAATAAGACAAAGTAAAGAGCCAGTGAACTTGAAGACAGAACAAAAGAAATTACCCAGTCTGAAGAACATAGAGAAGAATACTAGTTTACAACTACCAAATAATAACACAATTATATACCTGGTTGTGATTTATTTCATTAGATTAACTGGAGTTTTACTCTAAATTTTATTATTTCTTACTTGATTTTTAACCCTTACAAATTTTTCTTAGAACAGACTAGTATAAAAAAAGAGAACAAGAAAATGGTCAATAATCTCATAATCCACATGATTCCTACTGGCATTAAAAAACCAATACTATTTTTATTAAATATATATACAAATGTAAGAACAAAGAAGCTTCCATTGTCAAGACACATTAAACACCAAATAAATGTGCATATTTCAACATACACTCATTATTCTCATGATATTAATTTATAGACACTTACCTTCGAACTAAACCCGGTTTTAGAAGAGTTGCTTGTTGTTCAACTCCAATTGGCTGGGATATGGGCTATAAATAGTACAAAAATAAAAGTTGTCATAAGAGCAAAATTCAAACTAAAGATAAAATTTGCTATTTTAGAAAACATGATTGTTATATTTCATGTTTTGATTACCATGCAAACAAGGTAGGATGTTTATATTATTCAATGTCTATATGTCTATACGAATCCTATTATTGATGTTACCACCAAAGATAAAGAAAATGTAGCAGTACTTTTATTCAGCAAGATGTTTTATTTTAAAAGACAGCATTGTTTTATGTAGTTTAGTTTGTGTAATTTTTCAACGGAGAACACTAGTATTCAGCTTCCAGTCTTGCTTGTAAAACTACTACTAAAGAGTTGCTAACATTCCACAAAAATATAAACCAATGAATCAAGTTTTAATGTACTGTGAGGTGCCTCTCTCTTTTCACTAAACTACTGCCAACTCTTTCACTGAGGCACTAGTATCCAGCAGCTGGAACGCTAGCTTCTAGTAGAAAAATTTAAGCCTGCTAAGAAAGCATATACCAACCCTCCTGGAAAATAATTTTAAATATTTATCTAATTCATTCTATCCAATGCCACTAGTGACAGCACAGAGTTATTTTAAAGTGCAAATCTACTAAAATGTTTCATTTCCCTACCCAGTTTAAACTCTATGGTGGCTTCTAATCTCCTATAAGGTTAAGCTCCTTAGGATGGCAAATAAAGTCTCTGCCTGATTCTCTAGCCTCATCTCTCTGCTTGAAGCCACACTAAATATTAGCTCCTCTGAACAGTTGGGTTCTTACAAATACTGTGACTCTTCTTATGTCCTTCCATTCCCTGAATCATTTCACCTCCTCAGTCTTTTCCATCTAGCAAATGTCTGGACAGAACTCCTATATACAAGAAACTTCTCAGTGGGTTCTAGAAACAGACCAACAAAATGGCCTTGGGAACACTTTAAAAAACATATACCTTAGGTCATATCTTGGTTTCTAAATACCACTCCCTGCTAAAAGGGATGGAGGTTCCTTAGAGAAATGGCTGATTCCAGCACTGGGGTAGAGAAAGCACAAGATGAGCCTGAAGTATCTTGCTATGCCAAAAAGTTAAAAAGTCCTCAAAAGTTGACTGGGACATATCAAAAGAAAACAGGAGCCAGCTTGAAGTGGCTCCCATTGCTCAAGTCTGAGATAATTTGTGCATCAAAATAATTAACAATAGTAACAAAATATAACCCATGAATAAAATAAGAATCTATGAATTCATACTGATTAAATAAATAGGGAAGGGAAATTTCTTATCTACAGTACAAAGCCAACTAATAAGTATAAGACGGAAGGAAGGAGTTAGAAAATCATCAATGGATGCTACAACTCACGGGTGAAAGTTGGATGAAGAACAGGACATTTATATAGTTTTAAAGTATCTCCTCACAGATTACACATTAGTTACAAAGGAAAAAAATGGTAACTTTACAGAGGAAGAATTTGGTGGGCACGTTAACCAAGTAGTCAAAGTTAACAACAAAATATTGGGACAAATTGACAGCACATGCCTCCTAATGCAATGCACTAAAAAGAATCCAACTTCGCTTACATGGTATTCTGGCCAAAAATGCATAACCTGAATCTGAACTGGAAGAAAACTTCAGACAAACTCAAATTGAAGGACATTCTACAAAATAACTAGCTTTTATTATTCAAAAATATCATTGTCATGAAAGACAAACAAAGGCTGAGGAAATGTATCAGGTTAAAGGAGATCAAAGACAGGACAACTAAAGTTGAAACATGATCTTCAATTAGGTGCTGGATCAAGGGGGGAAATTTCCGTAAGTGACATTATTTGGGCAATTGGCGAAATTTTAATATGGACAACAGATTAAATAGTGTTATACCCATGTTAAACTCCCTGAACTTAGTAACTGAATTGTGGTTATTTCAGAAAATGTTCTTGTTCTTATATTGAAACATTTATGGGTAAACTGCATGTCTGCAATAGCTCTCCTATACTTCAAAGGGGAAATCATGTGTGTATTGATAAATAAATAGATCTATCCTCCAATACTGCATTTGAAAACATCCCTCTTTACTTTTAATGTCTGACTCCAAGGACTCTGATACATCTTTGCATTCTTAGTGCCTCTTAGGCATAGAATATTTCTAATATTCAAACAAATATTTCAAAGTAGAAATAGGAAAGAGTGACATAGGAAGAAAGGCTGTACCATAAAAATGTTCATGATCCATGTTCATATTACCAATTTTGGACATCAATCCTAAGGAAATAATCCAAACAATGAAAAAAGCACATAGCACAATGCTTGTTTCATAGTAAATGTTTAATAAATTGTAGCTATTTCTACATGTTTATTGTACTATGATACATAATAAAAACTGACATCAAATTAGTTATCCTGGAATAGAGAACAAATTATGGTATGTATGAATACTTATTGCACCGTTATGTAGCCATTAAAAACTGCAATTGGGAAGGCCAAGTAAAGGCAGGGAAAAAGACATAAGGAATATAAAGAGCAGAACAAAAAACTATATGTATATCCCCTTCTAGGTGTATACCCCAAAGAACTGAAAGTGGCTCAAACATATTTGAACAATGATGTTCTTTATAGCATTATTCACAATAGCCAAAAGATAGAAACAATCCAAGTGTCTTTCAACAAATGAATGGATAAACAAAAATGTGGTATATACACACGATGGAATATCATTCCGCCATAAAAAGGAATGAAGTTCTGATGCATGATACAGCATGGATGAATCTTGAAAGTATTTTGCTAAATGAAATAAGCCAGACATAAAAAACAAATATCATATGATTCCACTTATACGAAATATGTAAAATAAATTCATAGAGACAGAAAGTAGATTAGAGGTTACCAGGGGCTGGGGGGAAAGGGGAGTAATCTCTTAATGAGTATAGTGTTTCAGTTATAGGTGATGAAAAAGTTTTGGTAATGGATGATGATATTAGCATAACATTATAAATGTAATTTATGCCATCGAATTGTATGCTTAGAAATGGTTGAAGCAGCAAATTTTATGTTATACATGTGATCACAATAAAAAATTTAAAACATATGTATAATTACAACCATTTATGCATGACAAAAGCCTGGACTATTAGAACAAATAAGATAATCATTGTCATGTTAAGGAGATAGCACTTGAGGTGATTTTTTTCCCCATTTTTTTCTACTTTGTGTAATGTTACTAAATACATTTTATAATTAAAAGCTTTCAAATGATATCAAATACTAAGTATATAGTTAAAAGGGTACTTTCACAAACCCCTTGTGAGACTGTAAACTGGCTAGACTTTTCCGAAGGACAATTTGGCAATGTGTATAAAATCTAAAACACACCTAGCACTTCCATTTCTAGAAGTTTATTCTAAGGAAAATATTAAGAAGGTATAAAAAGATTTAACTACAAGAATGATCCTCATAAGATGATATATAGTTGCAAATAGGAAAAATTAGACATTTGTCTGACAGAAAATTAATTAAATAAAAAATAGTATATCCATAATGAAGGATGTAGCCCTTTGAAAATGTGCTGGGGAGTGGATGTGACTCAAGCAGTTGAGAGCCTGCTTCCCACATGCAAAGTGGAGTTTGGTTCCTGGTGCCTCCTAAAAACAAACAAAAAACAAACAACAAGCAAACAAACTTTTCCCCAATTCAGGGGAAACAATATGGCTCAGTGGTTGACCGCCGGCTTCCCAAACACGAGGTCCCCGGTTCAATCCCGACCACAGAACCTAAAAAAAAAAAAAAAGTACTAAAACATTTAAGATAATGTTATAGGTGGAAAAAGGTTATATAAAAGAGTATGTAGGGGGGCAGATGTGGCTCAAATGGTTGGGCGTCCGTCTGCCATATGGAGGGACCTGGGTTCGATCCCCGGGACCTCCCAATAAAATAAAAAAAAATATATAGAAGGTGCATGGGCTGCCAGGCTCTGTGTGCCGGTGAGCCTCCATGCAGCAAGATGATGACATAACAAGAGAGAGACGCAGAGGAGAGACAAGACAAGATGCTCCGAAAGCTCCAAAAACCAGGAACCGAGGTGGCGTAGGTGGCAGAACACCTCTCTCCTACATCGGAGGTCTCCAGAATCGAATCCTGGTGCAGACTGGAAGAGGAGGATGAGAAGAGATAGCAGGAAACAGACACAGAGAATTGCCCAGCAAATGGACACAAAACAGCAAATGGGGAAGGGGGGGTTTAAAATGGATAAAGTAAATAAATAAACTTTAAAAAAAAAAAAAAAAAAGAGTATGTACAGGGGAGCCAGTGTAGCTCAGTGGTTGAATGCTAGCTTCCCACATAAGAGGTCCCGGATTCAATCCCCAGCCCCAGTACCACCACCCCTCAAAAGAGTATGTATAGTATGATTATATTAAAATTATATGTGTATATGTGTGCATACCAAATGGTCTAGAAGAAAACACACCAAGGTTTTAAAGAAGCTTATCTATATTCATTTTGCTTTGGGAATAAGAATAAATAAATTCAGTTTTGTACAAATAAAATATCCACCCTCAAATTTGGTAATCTCAGGGCAGGTCTCCATTACTTCAGTGCACAACATTATAGTACTTTCAGACAAAAGCGAAAATTAACATTTCATTAAATTTGAAAGATTTGCTGCCTGCAACATCCCCCACACTAAAGACACTTGAGAATTCTCGGGCCTCTGGCCTCCAACTCCAGACAAAGGGGGTTCCAAGGATCTACCATCCCAGAAAAGGGGGAGAGAGGGACACAGCCTAAGGCAGACTCAGCTGCTGACCCACAGATTTGGTCTGCTGTGTCCCACCAGCCCTTCGAGGCCAGGTGAGACCACACAGTAGTTTACCCTGGGAGCCCATGAGGGCTGAAGAAATCCGACCCTCCCAATCTCCCTCTCTTCTAACTGAAATTAATTGTCCAGGACACCGCAGGAAAGGAGAGAGAGAGGGACACAGTCTAAGGCTGACTCAGCTTTTGACTCACAAATTTGGTCTGCTGTGTCCCAAGAGCCCTTGCAGGCCGGGTGGGGCTACACCATTGTTTGCCTTGGAGCCTGCAAGGGGTTAAAGATATACAAACCTCCCAATCTCCTCCTCTACTAACAGGGACTGATTGTAGAGGACTCAAAGGGGAGTGGAAATATTTCCAAGTCAGGAAAAGGGAGGGGGCTGCCAGAGAAGGCTGGAGAACTGTCTCAGAGAAAGTTTGAATTACAAGGCTCCTAGCCTCCAGACAGAAAAGCTCTTATCACATTGATCTGGTCTGTATTACAACACATACACTCTGACCAGGCATTGAACTGAAGGTTTCCAAAGAGCGCCATCTCCTGGCAGACAAAGGAAGTGCACACAAGAAAATAAAAAATGAGTAGGAGAGGCTTTTTCTGGCTTCTATTGCCTCCCTGCCCAAGGCCCTAGGAAGCAAGTCTACAACCAATTACTGGGTCCAGTGCCCAGTTTGGAGCAACTAGCAGGACAATCCTAACAATCCAGGTCAAGCCAAAAATCAAAGAGCAGGGGTAACCCACTGCCTCCTGCCACTAAATCCCTACAAAGAGAAAGAGATTGAGCATCTGAGTGAACTACATCCTGAACAGATGCCTAGATATCAGCAAAAAATTATGAGCCACACTAAGAAAATAGAAGACATGGCCCAAGAAAAGGAATACATCAAAGCCCCAGAATAGATGCAGAATTTGAGAGAACTAATCAGCGAGATGCGCACAAATTTCCAAAATCAAACTAATGAATTGAAAGGCAATATATTTAAAGAGATAAATGACATCAAGAAGACACTGAGCAAACACAAAATTAGAATTTAAAATCCCAAACAGTAAAGTAAAAGAACTCATGGGAATGAAAGACATAGTAGGTGAGATCAAACACATATTTGAGGCAAACAAGAGCAGACTCGAAATGATAGAAGAAAGAATAAGTGATACCGAAGACACAACAGCTAAAATTGAAGACAGAATAGAACAGAGATAGACAAGAATGGAAAAACTTAAGCAGGGGCTCAGAGAGTTGAATGACAACAAAAAACACAAAAACAAACGTGTCATGGGAGTTCCAGAGGAGAAGAGAAAGGAAAAGGAGCAGAAAGAGTATTTGAGGAAATAATAGCTGAAAATTTCCCAACTCTCACGAAACAAATGAACTTACATGTCCAAGAAGCACACCATACCCCAATCAGAATAAATCCAAATGGACCTACTCCAAGACACATACTACTCAGAATGTCAAATTTCAAAGATAAAGAGAAAATTCTCAGAGCAGCAAGGGAAAAGCAAACCATCACATACAAGGGACGTCCAAGAAGACTTAGCACAGATTTCTCTTGAGAAACCATGGAGGCAAGAAGACAGTGGTGTGATACAATTAGGAAACTAAAAGAGAAAAAATGCTGGCCGAGAATTATGTATCCAGAAAATTGTCCTTCAAATATGAAGGTGAATATAAAATATTCACAAATAAAGAGAAACTAAGAGAGTTTGTGAAAGTGAATCAACCGTTGCAGGAAATATTAAAGGAAGCCTTAGAACCTGAAAGAAAAAAAAACAGGGGAGAGAGGCTTGGAGGAGAGTATAGAAGAAAGAATAGCAGAAAGCATAACCAAAGAGTAAAAAGACAGACAAAAACAAGATGACATATGAAAACCAAAGAATAAAATGGAGGAAGTAAATAGTGCATGTACATTAATATCATTGATGTGAATGGATTAAACTCCCCAATCAAAAGATATAGGCTGATAGAATGGATTTTAAAAAATGAGCCATCCATGTGCTGCTTGCAAGAAACTCACCTTAGACCCAGGGATACAAACCGGCTGAAAGTGAAAGGTTGGAAAAAGATAATCCACGCAAATAGTAACCAGAAAAGAGCAGGGGTAGCTATACTAGTATCAGACAAAACAGACTTTAAATGCAAAAAAGTTACAAGAGATACAGTAGGTCATTATGTATTTTAAAAAGGGACAATCTACCAGGAAGATATAACAGTCATAAATATCTATGTACCTAACCAGGGTGCCCCAAAATACATGAGACAAACTCTGGCAAAACTATAGGGAGAAACAGACATTTCTACAATAATCGTTGGAGACTTCCACACCCCACTCACATCATTAGATAGAACAACTAGATAGAAGATCAACAAGGAAACAGAGAACTTGAACGATACGATAAACAAATTAGCCTAAGAGACATATACAGAACACTGCATCCAAACTCAGTGGGTTATACATTCTTCTCAAGTGCCCATGGATCTTTCTCCAGGATAGAACACATGTTAGGCCACAATGCAGCTCTCAATAAATATAAAAAGACTGAAATCAGTGGGTCAAAGATGAAATTGCAAGTGAAATCAGTAAATATACTGAGACAAATGAAAACAAGAACACAATGTATCAAAACTTATGGGATACAGCAAAAGCAGTCTTGAGAGGGAAATTTATAGCCCTAAATGCCTATATTAAAAAAGAAGAAAAAGCTAAACTCAAAGATTTAACTGAACAACTAGAGAAACTAGAAAACAAAACAGCAAACCAATCCCAAAGCAAGCAGAAGGAAAGAAATAATAAAGATTAGAGCAGAAATAAATGAAAATGAGAACAAAGAAAAAAAAAAACAATAGAGAAAATCAACACAACCAAAAGCTGGTTCTTTGAGAAGATCAATAAATTTGACAAACCCCTAGCTATACTAACAAAGAAAAAAAAGAGAGAAGATGCAAATACATACAATCAGAAATGAAAGGGGGAAGTTACAAATGACCCTACAGAAATAAAAAGAATCGTAAGAGGATATTATGAGAAACTATATGCCAACAAACTAGACAACCTAGATGGAATGGATAAATTCCTAGAAATGCACAACCAACCTACACTGATGCTACAAAAATACAAGAACTTTAACAAACCAATCACATTTAAGGAGATTGAATTCGTCATCAAAAATCTCCCAGCAAAGAAAAGTCCAGCACCAGATGGCTTCACAGGTGAATTCTACTAAGCATTACGAAAAGAATTAACACCAATCCTGTTTAAAATCTTCCAAAATATTGAAGAGGAGGGAAAATTACCCAACACATTTTATGAAGCCAACATCATCCTAATACCAAACCCAGAAAAGAAAATTACAGGCCAATCTCTGTAAATGGCAAAAAAACACATGAAGAAATGCTCAACATCACTCATGATCAGGGAAATGCAAATCAAAACTACAATGAGATATCATTTCACACTCATCAGAATGGCCACTACTAAAAAGACTTTGAACTACAAGTGTTGGAGAGGATGTGGAGAGATAAGAACACTTACTCACTGTTGGTGGTAATGCAGAACGGTACAGCCACTGTGGAGGACTGTTTGGCAGTTCCTAAAGAAGCTGAATATAGACTTGCCACGTGACCCAGCAATACCACTACTGGGTATATACCCAGAAGAACTGAGAGCAGTGACATGAACACACATATGCACGCTGATGTTCATAGCGACATTATTCATGATTGCCAAAAGTTGGAAACAACCTAGGTGTCCATCAACAGACGAATGGATAAACAAACTGTGATCTATTTACATGATGGAATATTATGCAGCTGTAAGAAGAAATGAAGTCATAAAGCATATGACAACATAGGTGAGCTGGAGGACATTATGTTGAGTGAAGCAATCCAGACACAAAAGGACAAATACTGTATGATTGCATTACCATGAACCAAATATATTGTGTAACATATTGTTCAATTCAAAAAAAAATTATATGTATCTGGTACATTTAATTGAGAAATGTATGTATTTCTGTTTTTTTTTTAAAAAGAAACTTAAGATTACATAAATGTTACACAAAAAAATATAGGGGATTTCCATATGCGCCGCTCTGTAGCCCTCCCACATTTTCCCACATCAGCAATATCCTTCATTAGTGTGGTACATCTGTCACAATTGGTGAACACATGTTGGAGCATTGCCACTAAGTGATGATTATAGTTTACATTGTAGTTTACACTCTCTCCTGCACATTTTTGCAAGTTATTACATGATATATACAACGGCCTGTATCTGTCATTGAAATGTCATTCAGGATAATTCCCAAGTCCCAAAAATGCCCCCAAATTACACCTTTTTTTCCCCTCTCCCACCTCTCAGAACCTCCAATGGCCACTGTATCCACATCCGTGATACAAGTTCTTCCATTGCTAGGATCACAAGTCTACAGTAAAACAACTGTAAGTGTCCATTCCCCAATCCTGGGGATTCTGTGATGGTGATATGCCCTCTCTACCTCTAATTGAGAGGGGGCTTAGGTCCCATGGCGCAGATGGATGGGACTTTCTTGCTTGCAGTTGCAGACTCTCTGTTAAAGTTTCTTGAATACAAGTATTTGTTAAGTTGGATACATTCTGCTGAATCTTATGTGCACAAAAGAAAATCTATTTGCTAAGTATTCAGTCTTTTTTTTTTTAAAGATTTTATTTATTTATTCATTTATCCCCCCCTTGCTGCCCGTGCTCGCTGGGTCAGCCAACCACGCCGTGCGGGCGGGCCTGCCCTCACCAGGAGGCCCCGGGAACCGAACCCGGGGCCTCCCATATGGTAAACGGAAGCCCCACTGATTGAGCCACAGCCGCTTCCCAGTATTCAGTCTTAATGTTTAAATAATGATTATGTTAAAGAGCTAATTATCTAATCTATAATTAGACTAATTTATCTAGGAAAAAACTAACAGTATGGGTTAAAGAGGCTGGGAGAGAAGAGGGGCACCAGGAAATGATAAATTGTGCTCATCTTTCTCCACCTTTGAATACAAATGAAAAACAGGCACCAACCTCTTGTTCTGTGAAACCCTGATATCTAGATGGAAAGGAACTTACTAGCAAAGTCCAATGAAACTAAAGAACCACTGGATACCTCTTACAGAATGTGGACAAGGCCAAAGTGAGAAACAAAACTAGGCCTGGGTTTTCCTAAGCCACATCATTCTTTCCTTTCTATCTTGACACTTAAAACAATGTCTCGAACTTATTTCTAGATCTTCTCCCCCATGATATAGTGAATTTTTTGAGGGAAAAGACCATATCTGTAAGAGTCATTGTAATATTCTCAATGCTAACTAGGAATAGCTGTTCAATAAATGTCTTTCACTATTATAATGTTCTTATTTTTATATTAAGTTCTAGGTACTGTGCTAAGCATTTTATCTACATTGTTTAACTAAATTCAACCCTTACAACAACATTAAGCAGTAAGTATTATCTTCATTTTACAAATGAGTAAACTGAGGCTATAAATGATGGCAGCAAAATTTGAGTGGGTGAATAAATGAACGAATGGAAAAATGATTACCAAGACTATTGAAGAACAAAGACTCCTTATCTACACCATATCCACACTACTCTCTATTATTGCCTAACACTCCTTTTTCGTTACTAGCTCCAACACCAATCAGTGGTTCTCCTCCCTGGTTGTACATTATAATCTCTGAGAAAGGAGAAAAGGTGGAAAGGAGGGAAGGAGGGGAGGAGGGAAAGAAGGGAAAAAAAGGAGAGGGGAGGGGAGGACAGGGGAGGAGATTCTCAGATGAAATAAACCAGTAAAACTGGGAGGTACCTTTAAAACATTTCATAAACTGCCTTATTGTATAATGACACTACAAAACATGTCTATCCATGAAGTGCTTTTGAACAGCTACTATTTACTAACACACCAAGTACTTTTTACATATTATCTAAGCCTAATAAGCATATAAGGTTGGCATTTTTTTCTGACATGATGAAAATTTTCAAACACAGAAAAGTAGAATAAATTGTTCATTAAAAACCCATATATCCACCTCCCACAGTCTACAGCATTCTACTATATTTACATTATCATGTGTATCTATCAATCCATCTATTTTTTTATACATTTGCAAGTAAGCTATAGGTACAAAGTAGGCATTTTTAAACTTCATTTTACAAATGAAAAAAAAAGCCCAAAGCTCACAGAGATTAAATAACTTGCCCCAAATCATATAGTGATTTGATTCAAAGAGCCAGAGTTCAAGCTCAGCAGGTCTAACTAATGATATGAACTGCCTCAAGCCCTATTTGTATGCTGTATATTTAATTAAGGACAATTTTTACTGTGCATGATGCCCAATTCCATATTTATATAGAAGCCTTCATCTATAAAGTCATTGCTTATCTAAGCTCAATCCTTGGCCAAGCCAAGATTCTGAATAATAAACTCTACCCTAAGAAATAACTGATCCAAAGCACAATTCTTGGGTAAAACTTATAGCACAACACCCAACCTATTAACTAACTCACAGAACAACACCCAAGCTATAACAGAAAAAAAGAAAAAAAGAGGAAAACATACTGGTACCACAAAGACTGACAGATAACAGAGTGATAAAAACCAGGAAAGGGTTTCATTAAAGCAGATAGAACTGGACTGAGGAAAGAATCTACCTGGGTTTCACTCCAGGATCTACCCAGGGATCACCTCATGAAAAAGAACCCAACTGAAAGGAGACATATATTTCGTATTTCTCCCTTATTATCTGCCCTCAACTGGGTGATCAAGGTTCTTTTCCAACCAGCAAATTGATCAGGCACTGATCCTGTCTCAAACCTCCAAGTTTTCTCCAACTCTTTGGAGCCACCATTAAATATTTTTTTTTTTTTTTTTTTTTAAAGGCAACAGTGATAATGCATATTAGAGATGAAAAGGAAGGGACTGGTTGTGACATTTGGCATTCAGGGAGGCAGAGGCCCTACATGTAAAATCAAATCAGCAAGGATGCAGAAAGGAAGAATTTTGGTAGACAAGCATATTGGATATTGTAAAGTTTAATGTATCTTTATTTCAGAGCATGACAGAACTCATTACGGGAATAAAACAAGAGCATATCTCAGTACAGAAGAACGACAATAGACTAATGCCTAATAATACACTGAAATTGGACTGGTCGCTGTGTATGTCTTCCCGTTCTCAAGCTGTAGATCTGTGAAAGGATTTAATCTTCACTCAAGAGAACAATAAGAGCCAAAGAAAATCTATATGAGGTCAGAGAGTTGGGGAAGGGAGTCCAGATCCTGTAGGGTCTTGCAGGCCATTAAGTACAGTATTGTTAGCTTTTACTGTAAGCAAAATAGGCAACTGGAGGCTTTGAGTAGAGTTGAGACATGATGTGACTTGCATTTTAAGAGGATCATTCTACTTCCTATAATGAGAAAAAGGCTATAAAGGAACAAAGGCAGAATCAAGAAGAACAATTAGAAGGCTACTATAATTATTCAAGTGACAGATAAGAGTAGACCAGCATGACAGTGGTGGGGGTGATAAGAAATCAGATTGTAGCTATATTTTAAAGAAAAAAAAACACAAAAAATTTGCCGATGGTTTGAACTGAGATTTGAGAGAAAGACAGGAATAAAAGGTGACCACAAGACACATGGCAAAAAAACAACAAAAAAAAAATTTTCCCTTAGAACATAAAGTCAAAAACAAAGCGGGGTAGAGGTATCAGTGTGAATGGAGGTAGATAGATAGATAAACAGACAGACAATACACACATATGCATGCACACAGGTGTGTGTGTGTATATATATATATATATATATATACATGTACATATGTGTATATAAATATATATCATATATCCATACACACACACACACACACACATATACCATATTAGTTTGTCTGCTGAGAACCCTAAATGCAATGACTCCCAAGTAACAACAAGCACACCGTATGCCCAGATTTTGATTTCTAAACTACATTCCCCTCAGGAATCCCCAGGCTTCATGGAGAAATGGGTAATTCCAGACTTAAGTCAGGGAAAGTACAAAATGAGCCTGGAACATCTTCCTGTGCAAGAAAGTAGGGAAATGCTCAATGAATGATGGGGACTGTCAAAAGAACACAAAAGCCACCCTAAGTTGGGTCCCCACTAACCAAATCTGGGACATTTTAAAATTAAAAATAAATAATGATAGTATTAAATTACAACTTATTAAGCAAAATAAGGATCCACCAATCCACACCAATATAAATAAATAAGTAAATAAATGAAGGATAAGGGCCAACTAATAAATGAAAGAAAGAATGATGGAGTTAGAAAATCATCGATGGATACTAAAACTAGCGGTGAGGAATGGGATATTTACATAGTCTCAAGATACCTCCCCAGAAATAAATCATCAGTTTTACAGGGGAATATGGCAACTTTACACTTGAGAAGGCTGAAAGGCCCCACTTTAACCAAGTAATCAAAGTTAATATCAACTATATTGGGACAGCCTCACATCACATGCCTCCTAAAAGATGAGAAGAACACTAAGAAAAATGCATCATCACTTGCATGATATTTCTGCCAAAAAAAATGTGTAATCTGAATCTAATTGTGAGGAAACACAAATTGAGGGACATTCTACAAAGAAATTGGCCTCTGCTTTTCAACACTGTCAAGAAAGGCAAAGAAGAAACGTTCAAGACTGAATCAGGGAAGCGGCTGTGGCTCAATCAGTAGGGCTCCCGTTTACCATATGGGAGGCCCCGGGTTCGGTTCCCGGGGCCTCCTGGTGAAGGCAAGCCTGCCCGCACGGCGTGGTTAGCTGACCCAGCGAGCACAAGCAGCAAGGGGGGGATAAATGAATAAATAAATAAAATCTTTAAAAAAAAAAAGACTGAATCAGACAAGAAAAAGACAAACAACCCAATAAAAAGACTTAAATAGGTATATCACAAAAGAAGATATTTGAATCTCCAATAATTATAAGAAAGGATGTTCAACACCATTACTTATCAGGAATGCAAGTTAAAACCATAAGAAATAAAGCCATGATACATAACACATTACAAACATGGCTAAAATTAAAATGACCAACAATATTAAGTGTTGGCAAGGATAAAGAGCAACTGGAACTCTCATCCATTGATTTTTGGGATGTATTTTGGTACAACTGCTTTGGAAAATTATCTTGTATAGCTAAATATACCTCATCTTTAAGACCCACCAATCCCTCTCCTAGATACATACAAAAGAGAAATACAACCACCAAAAAAAAAAAAAAAACACAAAGAGGAAAGTTAATAGCAGCTTTATTTAAAAGATCCCAAAACTAGAACCAATCTGAATAAAGTACATTAAAAAGAGAATGGGTGGGAGATGTTTGTGTTGGATGTGGTGGGAGGTGTGGGAGGTGGGCAACATGGGAATCCGAGTGGGTTCCGTATAATATTTTAGGTAATCTAAGCACCTCTTAAAATATATGTATATATATATATATAAAAAAATAACATTTTTGTAAGCAAATACACATATATGCATATATATTTATATATCATTTTACAAATGTTTGTATGTATTGTGAGAATTTTGATTTTTACCCATAATAATAAAAAAAAAAAAA